>VZTZ01051279.1:391684-522969 GCA_013400955.1 Drymodes brunneopygia | reverse complement strand
CATCCCCATCCCCATCCCATCCCATCCCCATTCCCATCCCCATCCCCATCACCATTCCCATCCCCATTCCCATCCCCATCCCCAGCCATGCACAGGTGCAAATCCCAGCTCCTTGCTCAGCCTGCTGCACCAAGGGAATGGGCAGATTGGGAATGTCACCAGTCCTCCCTTTCCCACAAGAGTTCAGAGCACAATTCACAGTTCTGACCAAAAAATCCCTGTGAACTGGACACTTTTCCAAACTGCGTTCTAGTATCAATATTATTACAAAAGTAAAAAGTAAAAAAGTAAATATTCAGAGTTTGTTTAAATGGCTATCCACATAAGAAGAAAAATTTCCATTATTGTCAAGTAGGAATTTTGATTAAAGGAATAAAATCCTTAGAGGAGAACATTTCTAATGATTTCTAATAATTACAGATGTTTTAAAGTCCAAAAAGTGTTTGTCTGTTTGATTTAATGGGCAAGAGACTTTAAAAACTCTAATTTATGACCTTTAATGAAAGTTACTAAATGAAAAAATTACCCTCTCATAATAACAAATACTAATACTGATGCTGAAAAATATTCATACTTCTAATGTTAAAAATATATTTTTGAAAATTGTGTGGCACAAGCAGGCCCAAGGGCCACCTGCAAAAATGGAGAACAGACTTTCCCAGTAGTTCCCAGGACCAAACATTGGATTTGGGAGTTTAGTTCCTTCGTAATACCAGACATTTTAATTTCTATTTATAAATTCAATAGGCAACCACAGGGGAAAAAAAATTCTTACACAAATGCCAGCAGCCATTCCTGACCCAGACAGGTTAGAACACTGAAACATGGGGATGTACTTCAGAGTGAGGGAAGATCTCTCTTCACCATTGCCAAGACTTTCCATAAGAGGTAGAGGAGAAAAAATGAAATGCAGACGTTTTTTGCTATGCATTTAAGACCTCCTGGTCTTTCCAAGTTAAGTGGAGTTTAATATTTTCTCTGGACTGCCAAGTAACTCGTGTGAGAAAACCACATGCACTTCGACATAACAAGCAGCCTCTGCTCGAGATCTCTGCTCTAAGAAAGAATTACACACCTCACCCACGGGCAGGGTGGTCTGTCACATTAATGCTGAAGCCTTTTTGGCAGGGCACAGAGCATGGACGAGTGCCCGGCGCACAGATAAAAATGAGTAAAAATAAAAAGAATTCTGCAGCACTTCCAGCACTTCATAGCCCAAGGCTAAAAACATTAAAAAACTCCTCCCCCAAAAAATAAAAACCTCTCATCTGTCTGCAAATCTCCTCTCACCCTATTGAGTATCTCAAAAGCAAAACATCTTTACGGAGCTGCATAAACCTGAACGAATGCTGAACTCAAAATATTATTTGTGACTGCAAAGAGAATATGTAAAGCTTTAAAAAAAACCCCACCCAGCTGTGGAAGATATCAGCAAGTGCTGTAAGGTGGGATCCTGGCTGGGTTGGCTCGCCCTGGGAGAGCCCCTCTGTGGGCAGCTGCTCCCTTTGGCTCTCCTGGAGGCTGTGGTGCTGCAGATGCCCCCTGCAGGTGCTGCAGATGCCCCGTGCAGGTGCTGCAGATGCCCCCTGCAGGTGCTGCAGATGCCCCGTGCAGGTGCCCCGTGCAGGTGCTGCAGATGCCCCATGCAGATGCCCCGTGCAGGTGCTGCAGGTGCTGCAGATGCCCCGTGCAGGTGCTGCTGGGTCTCGTGGCTCTCTCCCCACTCGCTGCTGGTGGCACCCAGCTCTGCTGGGCACGGGCACAGCAATGCCTGCCCTGCTCTCACCCCGACACCCCAGCACCCCGCCTGTCCTCTGCTGTCCCACAGCTCTGCCAGCCCCATGCTCAGCCTGCTCCAGCTTCACAAATCTGCTTCTTCCCCTGAAATAAATGGATGCTAGATAATACTCTAATTTGCTTTTGAAAAAAAAACCCAACTTGTTTTCTTAAAGATAAAATTAACACAAAATTTATCAATCAAGAGCGATAACTTGATTGAGGATACCAGGGGCTCGGATCCAGCTGGGGCTTACAAGGTCAGGCTGCCTCAGAGAGAAATTGCTGTTTACAGACTCTCTATGGTAAGTTGTGCAATTTGGATTTCAGTTTGTTTCAGCCAAAGTGGGGTTGTTTGTGTGCCTGTATCCCACCACAGAAAGCAGGTAAACTCATCCAGGCCTCGGCAGCAAATGACTGCAGCTCCTCTGTGGATTCCCCACATGGCACAGGAGCTGTGAAAAAGGCTGGTTTTCTATAAAACACTGCTTCCAGTTCCTGTCCCCACACTGCTCAGGGGAGGGCAGACACAGGCAATGAGAGAAAGCTGGAAAACAGGTTATTGCAGAAGAGAAAACTAAAATATCGTGGCCTGGCTCAGCAACCAGGGTTATATGAATTCAACAGCCATTCACACCCATTGCCTGAACAGCAGAGGGTTTAAGATCAGAACATCTATCCCAAATTCTCTGGAATGATTAAAGAAAAATTACAAGGGGAAAGAGGAGGAGAGAGAATTTCAAAGCCCACAGAAAGAGGGAGCACACTCTAGCAGCACTGCTTTGGGAGCTGCAGCTACACCAGCCCTGCAAACATTCCTTTTCTCTATCCTCTCATGGTGCTCAACCTCTTGCAACTTTGCCTTGCCCTGAGCACCCACATTTCCAGTCTCCTGCCATAGATTTAGAGGGATGGAATAATCCACAGCATTACCTGAACTACGAGAAAATTCCTCACAGAAAACCAGATCTTTCCACACTTTTACACTTCCAGGCAACCAAATCAGAAACTTTGAGCATCTTCCAGTCATTTCCATCTCTTCACTCAGACTCAACACTTACTCCTGGCATTTTTCAACCAAGAGCATATAAAATTACATATTCCAATGCATCATTCACAAGTGCTGTTTGGAGGAAGAAGCAGCAGGCAATTGCTTTCTGGGATACAAATACAGTAATGCTCTTGCAAGCATCAATGGCTGTTCACTGGCACTTCTACAGGCAATGGAAATACACATAACATTTTAATTAATCACATTCTTCTCACAGCTAAGATGAAAGCACATTCTACCCTACTTCACACAAACTTCTAGAATTTCCTAAAATATCCTCCAATATCATAGCAGTTAACTTTTTTCAGCCTTCTGGCCCTTATTGGTCAAATAACAAAGTTGTACTTTCTCTTCCAAGTGTTCCATCACAATTATTCAATTTTCATATATATCCTTATATATATATATATATATATATATATATATATATATATGCAACTAAGATTGTTGCATATGTATTACTATTATATTCATACAGTCTTATACAATTATAATAGGATTGGGGGAAAGGAAATTAAAACTTTTATCATTCTGTCTTACAAGTGTTTTAGGCATCTCAAGGAAATCTCCACGGTTTGTAAAATCCTAATGAGCACTGAAATTTCCTCAAATACTCCTGGAAATAAGCAGTCCAAGCCAGTACTCCAGGCTACTTCATCACAAAAAAAAAAAGAAAAAAAAATTCCAGTAAGACTTCATCCCTTCATGTATTTTTCCTACTCATTCTGTTGAAACCCCAACACCAAGAAGGGATCAGAAGAGAAATCTGTATAAGCTTGGTTATAATTTCATCAGCATTTCCAGTGGGAGCACTTCTATGCCACGCAAACATTCTCAGCCATACAAAGACAGAGCCTGTTGCTCGGTTCAATCCTTGGATATTCTACATTTAACTTTCTCTGGCAGGGAGCCTCTGCCATGGCCACAAGCTATGAAAATAAGCAGAGCTCCAAAGCCAACAAGCAGGTGTGTGCTTCAGCTGCTGCCTGCCTGCTGTAAACACACACAGCTCACAGCTGCTTTCGGGCTGATTGTACTCGGGGCATCTCTCACCAGTGATCAGCATCCTCCAAGGGACAGAGACATTTCAGCTGCTTCTCCACACTCTCCTGGGACACCACACTTTCACCACTCACTCCAAATGCCAGTGTTAATATTTAATTTTTCTATTCTTCTATTTCCGCACCAGAGCTCTATAAAAATGCCAGACCACACGAACCTGCTCCATGAAAACAGGATTTGTGCCACAAAGCCCCTCCTGCTGCCTATTTTTACCAATATTGATGCACTGAAGCAGATCAATTCACTGCATTTTCAACAGTATCACTGCATTCTGGCATTCTGTATATGAGCACAGGGGGATGGAGTATCACTGCCTAACCCAAACACAGGATACAGCAGCAGAGATTCTGCACTGACTTAATTCTCACCATATTTCACAGCATCTAATTTTAGAAAAGAAAACAGATACAACCCTTCTCCTAGTGTGTGAATACTGGTTTTAAAATCCATTCTTTGTTTTCTTGTGCTTCTAAGAAAACCTCTTTGGATTTAGTTTATGTAATCTCTAAAAATAGGGCAATTGTAACTTTCTGCAATAGAAACAACAATAAAATTATTCTGCAGAGACATGATTTATTTGCTTTGCCTAGAATTCCTCCACAGAGACTAAATATATTATATTCCTGGTTCACCAGAGAAAATGACAATAAAATATCCTGAAATCATCTGAAATCATTTATGAGAATGGTTTGCTGAAGCCCCTGTGAAGACAGCAGACATGAAGATGAAATAAATCAGAAGCAAGGAAGCCTCTCTTTAAAAATACGATTTATGAAATAACAACAATAGCTTGTATCCAAATTCCAGGCTGGGGACAGAAGTAGGAATAAAATCAAGTTGCTTAAAGTTGGCCTCTGGCAGTGGCAGTGTAGGTTCAGTGCTGCTGAGAACCTTCAATACTCATTTATGTCAACAGGCATTAGCAGTTCTTAGGGCAGGATTTAGTGCTTTCACTCCTGGCCTCTGCCAGCCAAACATCAAGTGCAGGGTGTTACAGCCTGAGTGCCTGGTGCACCTTTCTTTGTTCAGAAATAACACGCTCAGCTCTGATGGGCAGCACTGCACAGCTCGGCTCTTTGAAAGAAAACCAAACAAAACCCAAAAAATACAAAGCCCTCTGCTGCAGAAATTTGGGCTGTACACTGTCCTGCCCCAGCTCTGCCAGTGCTGAGCTAGAGCAGAAGGTGAAAAATCTCCACAACACAAGGACCAACTGAAAAAGGATTTTTAATTTCCTTGAAGGAAAAATAAAAGCTAAAAAGAACAGGGTGGGCTTTCCCAGTTTAAAATGCAGTTGTTTCCCAGATTCTGTGCCAGTCAGAACTTCAAACTATTTCTAAACTGTGTGTCCAGGGCCTTTGTGAGACCTTGCCTAGGTCTCACAAACTTCTTGGCACAACAGAGATCCAAGTGCTTTATAACATTTGCTTCTGCTCTCTTTGTGCTCCTATGATTTAAAGATGGCAATCTCAACTGCTCTCAAAAACTCCATGGAGTTTAGGGCAACTTTAGAGTCTATGCAAGTAAGAAAAACCCTTTTAAAGAATCTTGTCTGAAGAGTCTGTTATAAAAAAAAATTAAAAAGAAAAAAAATAAACCAATCAACCTTTGGCTGAAGATCCAAGGGAAGCAATAGTTTTTAATTATGCAAGGGAAAACAAATTTTTTTTAATGGAAAGTGCAATTCAAGTCAACTAAAAAGTGTGAAATCAAATGTCACTCAAGCAAAAGAGAAGGCAGTGCAATGACTTCACTCCTTCTCATTTCATAAAGAAAATGTAAATATAGAGCATTTAATTTCTCAATAGAGAAATGTTCTTTTTATTCAAATAGGAATTTCTCTTTTAAGCAGGGATTAAAGATACAATAGGTTATAACTCAATCCTCAGTTATGTTTGGTTTTTTTGAAGCATCATGGGATATTTTGGTATGAGCACTTTTTTCTTGTTTAGCTCCCCAAAATCAGGTTCCTTTAATTATACACAGTTTTTGTCATTCAAAGTAAATTCAGTTTATTACTGAATAATACTGACTTTTTTTACCACTACTTGAAGCACAGTTAAAGAATACTCAGAAAGAGCAAAAATTGCAGCTTTGAATTGTTAAAGGACCTGTTCACGCAAGGCTGGAGAGGGCAGGGGCCACACACTCTAAGGCCCAAGGACATCTTAGTCCAAGCACTCTTGTCACTGCTTATTTTTCTTTCATTGAGATCATACTGAGAGGATGATGAAGCAAATTTATTCATGAAACATGAAATACAACATGAGCTGTTTCTGTAACAACCAGAGCACCCAATGATGTCTGCATGGAGTGTGTGCTGCTGACACCCAAAGCCCACTGCTGTCACACACAGCACCCTCCCAAAAATGTCATCAGTCACAGACACCAGAGAAGCTCAGGACCTTCAGGGTCATCCATCCAAGAGCTGTCAGCATCTTCTCCTCTGAGCAGACACTTAGCAGCAGCAGAAGTTGTCTCCTCTATGTTTATCAGGTGGGTGGTGAGGGGACACCCTGGATCCTCAGGCAGCTCCCCTTTGCCTCCCAGACCCCCAGCAGCACCTTTCAGCAGCCACAGATCACAGCAGCTGACCCGAGTGTGACTGCACCCACACCAGGGAGGCAGGGGGGTCTCTGGGAAGCTGAAACCCCTCCTGGATGAGCCCTTGGTACAGGGCAGGAGAGGGACAGGAGGGCAGGAGAGGGACAGGAGGGCAGGAGAGGGACAGGGCTGTGCCAGGAGCCCACAGAGTCCCAGCCTGGTGCATCCCCACAGCTGCCTGCAAAAATATCTTCTGGGACTTCCATCCTCTGGCACTTATTACTGCTATTGTGGTGGCTAAAATCAAATAAATCTCCTGTAAGATCCTAGCAAAGGACTGGAGCTGTTTAGCAGAGCAGGCTGCTGCTCGCTGGCTCCACAAGCACGCTGCTTTATTTGCAGATGCTTTTCTCTGAAAATAAATCTTTAATCACACTAACAGTGAAAATGTTCAACAGCAAATTGGTGTCCCAGCTGAATCATTAAGAACACACAATTTTGTGATCAGGAGTCAGATGATTCTCAAGAGTTAAATGACTTTATTATTCTACTCTACAGAGCAAAAGATGGGAGACAGCAAAGGAGCAGTGGAACAATTGGTTAATCTGAGTAAAGCCCCAGTAAGGAGCTGGAAAATCCACACATCCCGAAATGTGTACAAAGCAAACAAGAAATAGATGACAATGGTTCTCTGACAGCATTTCTATCAGACACAGACACCAGCAGGAAAAGCAAAGCTCCATCTGCCTCAGGGATGTGTCTCCTTGAGTGGCCAGGAGCACTTGCCTCTGCTATTGTCCTGCAAGTAAGAAAAATATGGAACTTTCCTGTCTCTGTGCTAAAGGTTAGATATAAACTACTGTGATTAACAGCACCTAGCAAAGAGAACAGAACCACCAAGCAAACATTTAGAAGGTAATAAATAGGCATAAAGACCTAGAAATACTTGAACAGCGTATGACCTATTACATCACCTATCAAAGACAGGCAACTAAATACCCAAAGAGAACAGCAAGGTCAGCTTAGACACAATTCAGGTGTTGAAAACCCAAAGTAATGCTTTGGCTGTAAGCACAGTCCAAATACCCTATTCTAGGGACAATATTAAAAATAATCTTCAGATTTACTAGCCACAGCTTGTGGAATGCTGGAAATCATGGACAAAGTTGACAGCGAAACAGATAAGGGGTAACACACAATATTTTGAAGATGACAATGCTATTTCCAGCTGTTTTTCGTTTTTGCAAAGCAAGCTAAAACCTTCAGCAAAAATGATTGCACAATTTCCCAGAAGGTTGATAGAGTTTGCCCATATCACACATTCTGCTGCAGCTCTCTTGGCCTGAAGCAGCTGGACCTGTGCAGCCAAAAGCCCAGTGCTCCTCCAGCAGCACCAGCAGCACGTGAGGAGCCAGCCCTCCAGCAGTCATTAACAGTGCACACATCCTGCCCCCTCAGCCCAGCCAAGCTCATCCTCACGCTTCAATCCAGAGCATAAAAGCAGAGAATCCCCACCCCAGCCCATCTTCTCTCTTTGCCTTTAAGCTGAGCTGAGCCTCCAAAGGATCTCATCATCCCTGTGCTCACACATCTGTTGGGAGCTTGTCTGAGGAATGTTCTAGGGCTGTTTGCACTGGGCAGCTTTTAGCCAGAGGCTCAGAAAATGTGGATGATTTCTCCTGTGGCTGGTGTTCAGCTACCAGGACCTGTTCCCCCTGCTCACCCTCCCAGTGCCTGGACAGAAAGGTGACAGTGGCATAAAGGGAACATAGTCAGCAGCTCTTATTCCAGTGATGATGATTCTTGTCATTATGACAGGTCACCTCACCCTGTAGTTTGAAACTCTGGCAGATTCAAAAGAAATGTACAGAACCCAATGCCTGCTTTTGAGAGAGTTTCTGCCTTTTTGGCAGAAATATTCAAACCTGCCTTTCTGCGTATGTGACAGAGTTTCCTAACTAGGCCACTCATTTTAATATGTTTTCACATAACTAACACTAACCAGAAATTATGTAAAGCTCAGCTCTTCTGAATGCATGTAACATCAAAAAATGTGTCAGGTATCTCAACAACAATCTGTTAGGAATAGCAGAATCTAAATATAGTTTAATATCTCCTGAGCTCAGATGCATATTAGCAGCCTGTTTTAGCTGTAACTACCACAGGATTTATCATACTGTCATCAAAGTTTGCCCACTCTTTACATATTTGGAATTGTGTCTGTTATCTGATCTGGTATTTAGGGAACACTGGATTTTATACACAGTGTACATTTCATCTCACTCAACAATTAATGCAAGCTGCTGTGGTATTCCCTATCTCAAAGCTAAAACTCTAAAGAGCAAAATGTTACTCTCAGAAATGAATACTGACTTGGACTGTTTTCACAGGACAACACTGAATAAATCTTGGAGCTGATTTACAGAGACATCCCTTCCACACAGCTCCTATCAAAAACAAGCAGAACATAAGCCTGGTTTGGTCCACACTGTTTATATTAATTTCCAGTTTGCATCACAAAAATAGATGATCTGTAATCATGGCCTGTCAGCTTGGTTCAACAAAATGAGTATTTCTTTTAGCTTGTGTATACCTCCACCATCTCTGTATATGGGTTTCATAAAACAGTAGTTAATCTAAATAAGAATGTTAGCCTTCTGTCTCAAAATAATACACCCAAGTTTCTGTAATGCTTAATTTTAGTATCTATATGGATGATGAACGACTCAAATATTTACAAGTTTCAAAATAAATTCAACTGCAAGAAAAGAAAAGTACTTTGTCTGATCCTGCTCCCACTGCCACAGTGTGTGTTTGTGTAGACACAACTTTCTGTCCATGCCAGCCTCCTCTCCCTTGGCACTGTCATTTCCTGAGATGGAAGATGGATGTTTAGTGCAGAGCAGGACTGGGACTGAGCTCCCAGTGCATTCTTCATCTGTGGTCCAGCTGGAAGAGCAGCTCCCCTGCTCCTCCCTCTCCAGGGAAGAGGTCTCTGAGGGATGCACAGAGCTTTACAGAGGTGTTGGATTAAAAATCTCAAAAGACCTTCCAAAACTTATGATCTCAATATGTTATCTCTAATTAAGGGATAAAAAGTGAAAAGTGTGATGACTCTGCCCAACTTTAGGAATTACCTTACAGAAAAACACATCAAAAGGGAATTGAGGAATTGAGATTTTTTCCTGTTTGTTCTGTTTTGATATTTAATTCATAGTTAAAAGAGCTGTTTCTCTGAACTTTAAGAAAGAGTAAAAATCTGTTTTTATAAAGATGAAAACAAATACCTATATTTTTTTTTCCTTTCTCACTAAAATCCTCCGAAACAGGCACCACAGTCACAACCCTCATCCAAAACCAAGCAGTGACAGAGCAAAGCACAGGGAAGCTGTTTCCTTTTATGCCAGGATTCACCCCAGCAGACCATAAACTAACTTTTGCACAGTGGTACCAGCCAGCCCTCCCATGAGCATCCCAGGTGGCAGTGAGGAGCACTCAGGAGGGACCTACTGAATTACTGCAAGAAGCACAGGAGAAACAAGTCCCAGTCAAGCTCTCAAGCAGAAACCAGCTCATCCTGTCTCCCAAATCTACAAGCCTTTAACAATATCTCCTTCACCTGGACCCGCTCCAATATTCAATGTGTCTCATACTGGTGACCCCAGCTCTGGGCACAGCCCTGCAGGAGGGTCCCACCCTGCTCAGCCAGGGCCAGGCTCCCTGCCCAGCCCCCGGGTGATGCTCCACCAGATGCAGCCTTGTCCCAAGGGCACGTTGCTGGTTCATGGTCACCTCCTGCCCCCGGCCCTTCTCTGCCTGGCTGCTCCCCAGCTGGGCAGTCCCAGCGTGTCCTGGTGCAGGGCATGGTCCCTCCCAGGGCTGGAAGCTGCTGAGCTCCATGAACACCTTGGCCTTTTTCTCTAGGCTGGTGGGCTCCCTCTAAATGGTAGCAAAACCCTCTGATGTATCAATAACCTCCTTAAATTCAAATTTAACTTCTAAATGTGAATGCTAAAGCAAAGTTAGATGAACGAACTGAGGGGAAGTTCTGGTAAAGTGAATCTGCAGTCTGCAGCTCAGCATATTTCCCCTCCACACTACCAGAATGTCTTTCACAGAAATGAAAGATTTCCTTAAACTGAAATTCACTCATACAAGCACTCCTACACCACAGTGTAATCACTAGAACAAGATTATGCTGAGAAGTTTCCCTTCAGGTCTTCCATCTGGGATTTTTGTTTTACATTTTCCAGTTGTCTGCAGAAGGAATATCTGTTATAGACACAGAAGAACTACATCTAGCAACACTCAGTTATTTAATTAACAGACTTCTGCTTTGCAGGGGAAGAGGTTAGTGGTAACCTAGATAGCATTTATTTTATGGCTGGCTCTATGCAGAACACAGATTATCAGACACATATTCCTATTTCCCAATTAAGCTCCATGAACTACCTACTCCTTTAAAAAACAAGCAACTTAAAATTTTACCCTTCCAGTCTTGATTTTCCCTCCCCCTCACTCCTTCTCTGTCGCGAGTATCTGTTAAAGCTGTCAAATATTCCCTTTCCTGATGCTTCCTAACTTCACAAACTCCTACTGCCTCCAATCTCCAGCCATTCCCCTTGCTTTCACAAACATGCATTGCTGTTGATAGTTTTTAAACTCTCCATTTCTGCACGGATGATTTGCAGCAAAGCTTCCCCCTTTGCACCTGTGTGCTGAAGGCTCTGCATTTCACCAGCTGCAAGTTTTCCTCCTTACAAGGACGTAGCCAAAGCTGCAGTACAGCAACATTGCAGCTCAGCCTAAATGCAGGAATGGAGGCTGGGGCAGCCCAAATCCCACTCCACAGCAGAGAATGTCCTATTTAATAAGCCAAATAAAAAATTTTAATTTCTCCTTCAATTAATCCATGAGAGATGACCAGCTCACCAAATCACAGTGTTTCCAGCAATAACATGCAGCAGGAGAAAACCACTCTGCTAGAATGCAGCTGACTTTTCAAAAATACTATTTCCTATGAAGTTCCTTCTCTTTTTTTCACACTGCCTTGTGTGGTTGCATAAAATCTTTCTGTGAAACTGAATCTAACACCCCTTCCATCCGCCCGTTAATTAGGGAAAAACAGAAAATGTGGAAAGATTGCATTATGTTAAAGCAGAATGTACCAGTTGTATAAGAGCCTTTGGAGAATTTCCAACTCTATTGAAATTTCCCTCTTCAGAGAAAGGGGGGGAAAAAAGGGGGTCAGGAAAGGCCTAAATTACCTTTCTGATTATGGAAAGGCCTTACACAATTCACATCACACATTGAAAAAAAAATCCTCAGAAGCTGAGCTAGGTTTCACAGGAGCCTGAAGCCCTGTGAATTCATGAAAGATGAATTTAATCGTCAAAACCGAGGCCAGGAAGAACTGTTCTACATAACAAAAAAGTTCTTAGCTACATTATTAAAATCATTGCTTAAAAGATCAATTTATCTCAAAGGGTTGATTCCCTGCATTAGAAGTTATCAAAGACACATGATCCAAAAGGAGTCTTTATCAAGCACAGTGCCTGCCTGCTGTAGCTGCAACTGTGTTGTAAGTGCAATGCTTACAAACATTTTATGTATTTGTGGTCCTATTTTTATCTAAATGTAGTCATAAGATGGCTGCAAAGCATTTTACAGACAGAAAATGACAGGATTGATAAAGCTGACAAATGACTTGCCTAACTATTATAATGCTGGTGTTTCTGTAAACTTTTGATATAAAGCATTGGATTCCATTTAGTCCCCCTTCGAAGCCAAAAAGTGTAACCTGAAGCACACAAAATAAACTTCACGAACCCAACAGCTTTAAGCAAAATACACTCTTCAAAGGCTTCCCATGGGTTCCAGAAAACCAACACCAAACACAGAGGTAGGGCTGGAAGGGAGAAATCACTCCTGCCCTTACAGCAACAACTTCTTCCCCACCAGGAAGGAAGCCTGAGCTGCATTTACCACAGGTTCTGCATGAAGCTCGTGTAGGAATGAGAATTATCAAAGACTGAAGCTGATTCCTACCCCAGTTCTCAGAAAGCACCTGGAAAACCAAAGAATCACAAGGTGCGAGGGATTCCCTTCTCAGTGCCACATTTCTCTTTCCCCCTCCAACCCCTCCACTTCTCATGTTCTGCTGACAACAGGTCAAATTAATATATATATATAAACCTGAAGGAAGAAACAAAGGAGACGCACAAAAAAAGGATTATTCCCTCCTCCTCTTCTCTGACTGCAGCATAGATTAATGGAGACATTTGGCCTATGGATGCTGTTTGTATGTAATCTACATGACCAGGAAATGCAATTTTAATTTATAAGACCATACTGCCTCACAGTATCTGCCATGTTTTCTGACTCAGCTTAAAAAGCCATCACTCAATATGATTTATGTCTCTCCAGCACTCTCTGTCCTTTTGAATTCACATCTTGCTGCTAAGGGACTCAATGATGGACTGCCCAGTTCCTTCAACATCCCACCACCTGTATTTGCCCTTGCTCAGAAGATGGAATTTTGAGAGACTATTTGTGAAATACTCTGATAGAAATCTTTATGATGGGGTTTCGGACTTAAAAATAGCAGAGGACCCCCCCTGGTGCTTCACTAACTGTGCCATTGCTTCCCAGTAACCATGGGAAACCAGATAAAATCTGAACCCATTCATCAAAATAGAAAATACTCCTCCTGTCAGTTCAGGAGGCTGTGCTTGTAGTATCTAAGCCGGTGAACAGAAGGTCATTTCCTACTGGTACAATGTTACATCATCTGTTACATCTGCCCATAGCAAGCCAAAAACAAGGAGAGAAGAAAAACAATCAGCCATCCAAAATAATAACAGTGATCAAAAAAAAAAATCTCTTTCTCCTTCAATTTAGGGAACACTGGCATTTCTGAAACAGAATCTCAAGTGTTTGTCATGACAAGCCCTTCACTTTATGCTGTCTAACAGGCAGCAACTATTAGGATGAAGTTTCCAATACAATGTGCAATAGTCTGTTTTTAAAATAGAGCAGGCTTATACTCACAGTGGCAGCTCTAGCTTGATAAATTTAGCCTCAGTAATTTGGAGACGTGTGCACAAACCTGTTTAGTTTGGTGATTCAATATCCTAATAATCAGCTACAGGGGAAATGCCTGGAATGCAGCACTAACAGGAGACTGCAGAGCTTTTACAAAGGTGGGTTTAATTGCAACATAAACCCTCAATTCAGTATACAAAGACCTGCACACAACAGTGTGTAACCATCTACCCATTTATAAAGAAATTTTCTCCTAAGTTTGTGCTAAACAGCAGCTCCTTCTCCAAATATTACCAGCCTGTTTCTCCTGGTTCTCCCGTAGCTACTCTGCATTGGAAAGCTCCAATACAAGCTGCCTTTATTTTAACATCTGTTATCAAAGTTTGCTAGCCATAATAATTGCATTCCTGCTCCAAGAGTAACAAGGAAAGGGAAGAGTAGAGGCTCCCTCCCCATCCTAGTGTGCCCTAAGGAATAACTTGCTTGGATAAGCTGTTGCAGGCAGGGCAGTGCCTGCTGTTGTGACATACCATGGCATAAAGCTGGAAACTAAAATAAACACAGGGACTATAAAAATTTCCAGTTAAACATACCAGGGCTGGAATGCTTCAAGATCCATACCTTCAGTGCTCAGTGGCTGAGGGTAAGCAGGAATATTTTCTGCAGGACTGGCTTTCAGTATCCAGGTATTGAGTTGTACTTCCAGGAAGAGGAAAACCTTTTATTTCCCATCACTATGTTTAATTCACAGATGCTGATGTAATAACCATTCAGTGTCAGGTGTAAATCTTGTTTCAAGAAAAATGATGTCTTTGTTCAATATAACTTCAGTTTTTAACTGGAAATAACAAAACTTAAAATTTATGCAACACTGCACTTAGTCCAAGTAAACAATTCATCTTGAATTGACCAATTCTTGACCATTCCACAGCCTACCTTCTGCAAGTTTTAGTATGGAACTGGAGACAAATGTGCCTGTATGTAATAAATTTTCCATCATATACATCAACTTTTTGGAAATACTGGGAGACAGAGCAGAGGAATTAATTAGCAAAACTCAGCTGGGCAGCTGGTTGTGAAATATGGTCCTAATAGTATTTATACAAAAGTTTATATTTGTATAATAGTTTACTGTATACCTGATACACACACTCAGTCTGGTCAAGAAGAAAAAACAAGCCAGGTAATGTCACAGTGCTTGCTGCTCTTATGGATGTGATGGGAAGACAAAACCATACCAGCCATAGCCAACATGCATAAAACAACACCCAGGTAACTGGGACATCAGTACATGCTGGATTTTTCTCCCTCATGGTCAAGATTTACCAAAATGCTTCAGTAAAGAGTAAAAAAACCACCTGAAAGCAGCATTTTCACTGTCAGATGCGATCCTACAGTAGCAAGCATCATTCCTACATGAGTGCACTGGAGCTATGCAGTTAGAAAAACAAACAGTGCAGAGCTGTAGTTTATACAAAGAGCTGAGCTTTCTAAGTGTTTAACTAGGAAATTATTAAAACCCAGCAATTTTTTCCTCCAGAGGGGAGTATCAGCCTTATCTGTGGGCTCAGCAGTGTTTTTCTCTTTGTTTGCTGCTTGTCAGAGTTACAAACTTTCAGTAGGAACTGGACCAGTCCTGGTAATTTAGTAGGAGATAGAGATCTGTGAAGCCAGATGGCAGCTCACATTCTAACAGCTACAAATTGCTAAATTGGCACAGGAAAACCAGATAGCTATCATTTCATTATGATTATTCCAGGTCTCCCATTCCTTCTCTACTTGTGTCTTAACTCTTTAAGCCAACCCAAACGGGCATTTTAGCTCACAGCTGGTAATTTTGATACTCCAGGTAAGGCCTAGGGCAGGGGTGAAGAAGGGATGGCTGCTGCAGACAATCTGAACGTGTGCTGCTGCCTGGTTTGTGCTCAGGGGGGAATTCAGTCCTTTCAGCTACAACTCCACTCTATAAATGTAAATGTTTTACCCGTCATAAATATTAACGACCCAAAGTCTCTACTTCAGTTACCTTTATTTTTCTACTACCCCAAAAATTTTCAGGCTCCAAAAACTGTTCATGCTTCGCATCCAAAGCACAAATATAAAAAGTGATGCCACCACTAACAAAACCTCCCATTGTTTCATCTGACTCACTGCTAGGCTGAAAAACATATTTGCTGAAATCTGACCAAGTTTGATGACCTTTTCCAGCAATCAATAACCAAGATAGAAGGAAAAGGTGGTTTGTTTGACCTTTCAAAAGTGTATCAACTTTATTTGGCCAGCACAGCTTTTAAAAAGCTATTTTAGTTTCCAAGGCTCAGACTTGTTGCCCAGACTGGACGTTTCTGTGCAGTATCTGCATGAGTCTCTTTAAATGCTCAACTGCACAGGACAAGCTCAGAGGAGGAAATGAATTCACAACAGGAGATCCTCTGCTTGATTAACTTCCCCCTCAGTGGTGGATGTCAGTCATGTTAATTGGAATCAATACACAGCAGTTAAGGGGGCACAGGGATAATCAGGCAGGGCAGGGACAGGCCCATCAGTTCTTAAAATAAGCTATCTGTTAACAACTTACAGTGGCATGTGACAAACCTGCCCTGCAAAGGAATGCAAAGCATCTCTAAAATTCCAATTTAACACACAAATAAAGTTAATTTGGCAACACTTATCTTGCAATCTAGCAATAAAGGAAACAGTCATTACAAATTAAATCAATGCTAAACTGATCAAAGTAGCAAAATGAGAAATTAGAAAGGCTTATAGGAAATCCTTGATCTAAGTTGTACACAGAATAAAAAGAGAAGCTAAAGTCTTAAAATCCTAACACAGATAATTTTAATTATGCCCAGCTGCAATTTTATTGTACACCTAAGGCTGAAATTCAATGCACAGTTTCAAAAGTAGTAATATGTCAGAAGATGAAAAAAGGAATGAAATCTTCAGGTTTTTGCTACTCTTCAGATGAGATACCACTCGAGACACCCACCAGAACAGTCAGATCCTCTGGCATCTACAGTGGAACACCAGGCTTTCCCAATCCCTCTGACCCAGCTCTCCTGGGCTGCAGGGCAGGGTTTGCTCTGTGTGGTGTTAGGGGGCTGGAACCAGACACATCCCTGTGTTACCCCATTCCTAAAACCCTCTGGGATGGATCCCACCAAGAATTCCTGTGAAAAGCACAGTCCTGCCCATCACACCCCTCGTAACCCTTCCTTACAAACCTCACCTGGCACGGGCACACGGGTGTGACACCCCTGATGTGTGACAGCCCTGCTGCCAGTCCCTGCTGCATCACCTCACACAGGCAGTGGGGAACTCAGCTTCACTGCAACAGCAGGACAAGTAACACACAAATACCACACAAAAAGGAACAAATTAACCTTTGTTCAAAGGCCTCCGTATCTTTACTCCTTTAGGGAGTGAAATGAACGCCAGATGTTTCATTGCAACATCTTCATACTCTCCACTACAGAAAGTATCTCCAAGACAAGATCAGGGTATTTGATTAGTTATTACAAAGGCATCAAATAATATTTAATAGATTTATGAAACCTGGAGCCATCTACACACTGCCATTCTCCCCATTAAATTTACCCCAGCTAACCAATAAAGTGCACAGATTAAGATCACAGCTCTGTCCTCCTTGGAGCTACATATGGACCTTGTGGGATCTGGTTGAGGACTTCAAGGTGGGAGGTTTTTCCTTGGCCTCCTCAGTCATTACAAAGTGTAACAAAAGGGAAGAAAATAAGAGCATCCTATTTTTTACTGTCACTACCACCTGACCATCCCCTCTGCCAACACAGACATTGTACAGAGTTCAGCTGGCAAAAGAGAGCTTGAGTGACCAACAAGCAGTGATTCCCCCTCCAAAATCACAGCACTGCCTCCTGATTTTCTACCACCTGCCAGTGCTAAAACACCGACTCCTCATCCAGCAGGCCAGTCCTGCTGTTGTAGATGACAGTGTCATTCCATCCACTGTGAGCTCCCTCAGATAAGATGGGAAAGGGAGACATTCAGGCTGCTCATGCAGGGAAAGGGGCTTTTTCCAGCTACCAAGCTCAAGGCCATCTGCACAGTGCAAGGTGACCTTGTTTTGAGCCAATTGCAAAGAAAGATGACTGATTTTACTGCACTTGGAGAATTGTGAACTCATAACTCACCGGGGTTACACATCCAGGTGTCATCTGTTCCTCTGAAACCATGTACCAGCCCAGCAGCCTTGGGAGATAAACCCACACATTCCCACCAAATACTGGACTGTTCAGGGTTATCAAGGCATTTCTTAGGAAGTGATCCTTCATCACCACCTGATGCAAAGCTGCTGCTTTTGTCTGCTGCTGTTGTGGTGTCAAGCTTTTATTTAATCATGCTATTTGCCTAATTTCAGGTGGTTTTCTGAAATTGGTTCTGTCTTGAGTCACAACCTGTACATGAAGTGTGACAGAGCTCACACAGGGCCAACACCCATCAGGAGTTACAGCACTCCTTCCTCAGAGGAAAGCTGCTCAGTGCTCTGGCCAGAATAACCCAGGGCATGATCCAGTGAAAGTCTGTACTATCTCCTGACCTTCAGCTTCTTTGTGTACAAAAACACTGCAATTACCACACACTATCAAATACATTTTGAAGTCCACGATCTTCAAAAGAAATGTTGTACTTAACACATATCTTATAAGAAAGGATCTGTCCACACAACAGCCATATCTGATTGCAAACCAGACATTACAGCTTTGTGAGTCTTTGGGCATTTAGCTTAATTTTATCCACGCTCCCACATCAACTATCTCAACAGCAGACAGAATCATCACTTGCCAAGGGAAGACTCAGATGTCAAACCAAGAGACTTGCCTGCACAGGCTGTGTAACAGCACTGAAAATACAGGGTATGATATAACAATGCTCACTGCATTTCATCACCTCACTGCAGTCTTAAACTCCCAGCAAACAAAGCACTTCTCACCATTACTGTTAAGCACTGGCACAACTGCTACAATATTTTCCCTGGTTAAATGAAGTATAAATGAAGATTCACTGGCTTCAGCAAATACTTTGCTTTCAGAGAAAATTCATATGGGAGAGTCTCAACATTTACACCACTTTTAGTATCCTTTTATTTAAGAATTGTTTTCATCAATTAATGGAAGTGATCTGGCAGGTACAGCAGCCGGGCTGATACTTTTAGCACTGTGCTTGAAAAGAGCAGCAAAATTACCCTTTCTTCATGTAGAAATCCAATTTATTTTGCTGTGTTTGCCCAACTGAGTTGAAATCTTCAGGCATTTCACTGTAACAGGACCACATGTGAAGCACTCTACCATCCCCTACACTCTCCCTTTATCCCAGGGATAAGCACAGCAAAGCAGACAATCAAACCCAGCATGAAATCTCCAGTAGATGCTCTTTGGTGAGCTTGCTGAAATCCCTGCAGCAGCTGGGGGATCCTGGATGCAAATGGAGCTCCCTGTGCTGGTGAGAGTCAAATGCCTTCACTTGAAAACATCTGCCAGCCCCTCTGCTTGCTGGTGGCCACACTTGCCTCTTCCAGCTGCAGAACCCACTGAATTCCCATTTGCATCCTGGTGCTCTCAAACCAGCCCTCCTGGCCATCCCGTGCCATTTCCTGATTAATTCTGGCAGCTGACTGAGGCTTGCTCACTTCCAAAGGGCAGCAAACTCAGGGCAATCCAACTAAATATAAACTGGGAAAGTCAATGATATCTGCATGAGTCTCAGTTAAATCACCAGTGTTAGATCTGCAGCGATTCAAGCATCAAATCAATGAAAGAAATACACAAAAGAGTTTTTTTCAATGGTTTTACATTAATAGTTCCAAACAATATCAGTGCAACTAGAAATAGAGAAGAGACCAAGGAAGCAATCTCAACACAGCACAGCAGCACAGAAGAGTTGAATGTCAAACTCAATGACTTCAGAAATAACAAGTTAGAGGTGTGATGGAATTCCAGCTAGCTTCTGAAGCAATGAACTTCTCTTCTAAACCAAGTCAACACTAGGGGAGTGTTCTGGGATTTCAGTCCTCAACTTGGAATACTTTAAAAGTACACACAGAGAAAGCCAAAAATGAAACTTAACATTTGTATGTTACCACATAATTTCCATTATTGTTTTTTACTTGAGCTACTAAAAAGCTACTGCAATGAACTTCTATAAGAAATACTTGAATGAAGGGACATTTCCCACCTTACAGAAAATGGTGAGGACTTTTGTTCCACCATCCCCAACTGTTTCAATCAAAACTCGTCTCTTGTTTTGTTATGCCAGCTGTATCATACCTGGACTTTTATATCTAAATCTTAGAGCTATTTCTATGGTTGGCTTCATTAGCTGGAAAGGATTAATACAAAGCATTTTGCTATTACTGCAGGTTCAAGGATGAATGTTTCTGCACACTGAAGAGCAGCTGCTTCTGACTAACCAGGGGAACTGCACAGGAACATCTTGGCATGGGACTGAGCCTGCCTGGGTCAGCACCGGGGCCTCGGCCACCTGGAGAGATGTGAGGAGATGTGGGGGAAGCAGTGCCAGGGCTCCTTGGACTGGAGGGGTGAGAATTAGCTGTCGTTACTGGCTGAAAACATTTAAATTACCTTGGGAACAGTTAAATGCCTCTCTAATTGATGGATGAAACCTGTTTCTCCCAAGGCAAAGGGCATTTGCACCTCTGGCCTGTAATTGCATTGATGTTTCGTTCTGGAGGAACTGAGCCTGTTACTGACATCAGGAATCACACAAAAGCAGTTAACTGAGGAATTCCTGAACTCAAAAAGAAAAAAAAAAAGCTTGAAAAGCACCTGATTAGATGAGACAGGTTTCCTATTAAGTGAATCCACACAGTATGAGCAGTCACGAACGTCAAGTAAATTAAGTAATGTAAAGTAAAATATTTAAACATTTAGTTAAAAATTGGCAAAGTTATTCTAAGCCATTTCACATCCACAAAAGACCGTAATCATGACCAAGGGCAGACTCTCCTAGCATACCTGACCGTGGTATTTCCTGCAATAACATTAGAGAGGACTGGTCCCAGCATCATGTGAGCAAACTGCAAATGCGGCTCAGCCCGAGAGCCGCTGCTGTGAAACGCTCGGTGCTGCTTCTTCGGGGCTCCACCTTACACAAGATTACATTCAATTCAAACTGAGCAACTTGGAAAAGGTAACATCGGGATTCCTCATCCAGAAAGTAAACATAGGATGGAGGTATGCAGCTGAAAGGAACAAGAGCCTTCTCTTCAGAGCACTTGACTCAGGGCTTACTTGAGAACTTTGGGGTCTTTTCCCAATTTACTTCCTTTAAACACAAACCATATTTTTATTGAACACATGTGGGACTCCATTCTTCATTGGAGTCTCAAAATATTATCTTAATAAAAGCAATACAGCTAAACCCAAATATGATTTCTGTATTTCTTCTGAAATATATGACAAATCAGCTGAAGTATGAAGAGCTGCAAATTACAGGATTATCTGGGATTTAAGTGTATACAATTTACATTCTGACAGATTACAGTGAATCAGCATTACAAAGATCACATGTCCTAAATTGTTTTTTTAAACATTTCTTTTATCTCAGCATTAGTATGTCAGCTAGATGTTTTAGAAACAAAGTTAATCAATCAACACTTAAGTATTGCTGGGATTTCAGGGCTTGTCTGTTGCCTGTTCATTAAATCCCATCCTTCGTTCTTCTTTGGAGATTACAAAATTTCTCTGAATTATTTTTGCCTCACCCTATCCTGACTGAAACTGAACAGAAACAACATTAAGGGCCAGTCCAGGCCACAACAGACTCAACCTCACTCCACCAGGACCAGGCTTCCTACAGCCCCTGTTTGTCAGCACTGCAAACCAAGAGTTACAGAAAGGCAACTGCAAGGGACAGTGGCCTGAGGAGAAAAAAGACATTGAGAAATTCCCTCTGACAGGTGGGTAAGAGGAGTTAAACAAAGTATTCAGGGAAGAAAAAAGTACCTCCAAGTCAAACAGCTGCTCTGACAGGGAGTCCAGCAGGAAGGAATGAGGAGAACAGCAAGATTCTGCAGGATAACATCAGACAGTGTCTGGTCACCTCTCTGCACCCCAACAACTCCAGGCTGGTTTCTCCACGCACAGTGAGGCTTCAGCACCCCCAGAGAGCCCTCAGATCCCACAGGGACACTGGGGAAGGGATGGGATCAGCCACCCCACACCAAATCCAGAGATGTTCCTACAGCCCCTGTGTCAATACCTGGAATGAGGGACAGAAGCCAGCTGGCTGGAAACACAGACTGGGGAACTGTCAGGCAAAAGAGAATCATGTGCATGTGGCAAATCCAGTTCCTACATGCTTTTGGTCTGACAAATCCTAGCTTAGACACTGTTTTATGTCCTGTGGATTAGTAAATCAGACAAATGCTTGCCCTATGACAATGAGATCGAGTTTTGTTATCTCTAAATGTTCTCCAGTCAGCCTGAAATAACATGCACAGGGGTTGTGTCCCCTTGAACATGCACGTTTACTCTGTGAAAGATGGACTGATGGCAAAAATTGATATAGAGCATGCTAGGAATACTGCTGAAAAGTGTTTAACTCCAGTGCTAGGATTAGAATATCCCTGAGAGCCAGAACATGGACGTCATGTAGAAGCTGCCTGGCCCAAACCACAATAATTACACTTTGTGCTTAAAGAAGGAACTAAAAGAGAAGAATGGTGCTATCAGGTAACTGACACACTCATCATCCAGTCAAAAGCAGATGCTACCTCCTTTCCTAGATATAAAAGCCTGAAACAAGGCTAAAAAACCAAAATATTTTTCCATGTGGGTCCAGTAATCACAGAATTCCTGCATGCACATCATGATTTTATTAGCTACAGCTCAACTGCAGCAAGAGCCCTTCATGTCTCTACCTGGTCCTCAAAACAATGTGGAACTAAATACCAGATTTCACTCACTGCTTTCATTTTTGTACTCTTCTCCCACCAATTTAACAAGTTAAAAAGTGACACAGAGCAGGCTGAGCTGGTCACAAAACAACAATGCTCTGAAACCACAGCAGAGGAAAATGTCTAACCTAGACAAAGGTAAGTGTCATTAAAGCAGCACAAAGACCTGTTTTACTACTTTGAGTCAGCCTGTGACTCTTACAGCACAGAAATTTGTCTGACAAATATAGAATGCATACAAATATAGAATACATCCTCTCAAATGATGAGCTAATTTGGCCAACTAAAGAGAGATAACACTCAACAGCTGAACTCATGCACGTGCCAAACCTTCCAAGAGTGGCACCCACTGCAGAGGTGGCTGTGCACTGGAAAAACATCAAACCACTGTCATATCTAAGAACCCATTGACAAAGCAGCTTGTGAATCCAGTGCCTCGAGGCTTTAAATAACTTTGATATTAAACTGGAACATTCTAAATCAATCAAGTGTTGGGTTTTTTTGGTGGAGAGGAAGAGGCTTTTTTGTTTTCTGTTTTCTAAAGGAACCTACATTTCTATTCAAGTACTTCATATATTTCTTATTCCTTAAAGGGAAAAACTACTTACAGTGTATTTGCTTAAGAGTGACAAGCACTTGATTTTGGAAAGATCACCAGCGTCAACGGCAGCGATGAGGAGACAATGAAACTTGGAAGGGGCTCAGCCTCACTGCTACCTGGAGTTCTTTAAATAGTTTTCTTGTTCCTACAATCACTTTCCTGGGGCAGGCAGGGAGTGGAATTTCTCGTGCTGTTGAAGTCTTTCATTATTGATAACTTCAGGGGAACGGTTCCTTTCCGCTCCATTTGATGCCCAACCCCATTTCCCAGCACCTCAGCCTTCCCCAGCACAATCCTCTGGATACACAAAGCCTGCCAGAACTGGTTGGGGCAGGGCACTGCAAGTCCTGTGTGATGCCTTGCCCTGTGAATCTGAATCCCTGTCAGGGTTTAAACCTGTGAAATGCAGTGGGAATTCAAACAATGGTTCAGTTATGGGAGCAGGTGCTTGTTCAACTTGCTGAATGTTCATCCTGCTGTTAACAGCTTACACATTTATACTGCAGTGCATGAAACAGTCAAGTCCTAGAAAGAGTATAAGGTGTTAACAACCACTACAAAATATTTCTGCAAGGGTACATTTCCTCCATTTCCCATCAACATAAATTCTGACAACAAAACCCAATATTAATCCATGCATTCATTCATCTACAGCATCTGCTTTTAATTTACACATTAATAGAGGGCTACATTTCATTATTAAGTTTCTCGTATTAGTGACTGAATCAATATTTCTGCCCCTTTGGTAGTGTCAGTTCATTAGTTTCCTGTAGCTGATTAAGTTTATTCTGCTCTTTCAAAAGGAGCCCATATTCTATTGACACAAACAAACAGCACAGAACACGCTGCAGCACAGTCACTTCATGGCACATCTGCATCTCCTTAAGTGGAATCACTTCTTCATTAGCAGCAGTTCCCCTCTCCCAGGCTGAACCAAGGCTAATCCACAAGGAACCACACCAGCCTGCTGGGTACTCAGCACACCCATGTAACCAAAGACCATTTAATTAATTGGGAAAACCACACAATGCCCATGGCAATGTAATGGTTCACATTCTGTCACCCCAAAATTATTTTTCCTACCCCTTTACTGAAATGAACTCTACACTTACAACTATTGGTGTAAATTCTCCCTAGTTACAAAGTCTTTGGTAATATCAAACACCACAAACTGTGGAGAAAAATCCCCGAGAGCAGCACTTAACAGTGTTCAACTGTATTGTCAGAAACCAGTGCAGACAGATTTTTGCAGCCAGAAAGCAGCTCCTCACTTGGGGGCACACAGAGCTCTGCTGACATGTTTCATGGACCAAGGAAATTTTTAGGCCACCCCTAAATTCCTCTGCAGTTGTAGGAGGTAGGAAAGAAGCTGAAATACAAATTCATGACGATGGCAACAGCTGAGTACCTGATGATCCCTTTGGAAATGATTTGCAGCAGTTAGATATACTGTCCTTTTCCCCTGTCAGAGATTCGAGCTCTGACAGCACAAATTATCATGTGAGTGCTCCATAATCCCTTCCCCTGCACAGACACTGGGCTTGGCCCAGCCCTCCTCCCTGGCTGCCTTTGCACAGCAGGGAACACACACACACAAAGTGCTGCCTCTGCCCAGCCTGGCGTGCAAAGCAGAAACTGAAATATCTTCATCAGGATTCTGCATTTTGAGGGGGGGGGCTGTGTTAGAAGGGCAGGACCAAGTGTTGGCATGCAGCCTTTTTTTGCCTCTCATCACAAGGTCTGCTACCAGAATGTCCCAGAGAAAGCAATCAGAGGCACACAGCAATGGATTTGGGAGCACAGGTACCACAGAGTATTACACTGTGATTGTTCACTCATCTCTTGGCAGCCAAATTCTCACCTGGCATTCCATACTCAGGATTTCTGAGAGTTTGGTTTGGTGGGTTTTGGTTCTGGTTGTTTTTTTGCTGCTTTGTTTGTTTTTTAAAGAACATTCATATCTCTCAATGAAAGTTTAGCTGAATTAATGGAGTTATCAAGCAAATAGCGAGTGTAAATGATGAACAATATTCTTGAGTAACTTTGAAAACTGAGAAATATGTGAAAGGCAGTTTATACAAACAACAGCTTCTGTAGCTGCATAAAGGGAGGCAAAACAGCTGACAAAAACACATCACTTCAGTGCTTTCAAATAATCTGTTTTGACAGTGTCACAGCAGAGCACATACATTAGTGATTTCTCATTTGTATCAGCCTCACTGGTGGAGAATCCGAGTTAATTTCCCAGCTAAAGCGAACCACATGTGTGTTTTACCACTTCCTGGCTTTTGGAAAAGCCCAAGTCCACCTCTGATTCCCAGCTTATGAGGCAGCTTCACTGTTCCCTTTGGAAGATGACAGGAATCCACTAATGATGTTAATGACTACAAAGTTTTAAAAATTGAGACAATTACTTCTTTCAGTCTCTAAACAGGTAATCAGTTGTGACAAACTTTTCTCAATTTGCTAACAATCAGTAAGTCTTAACTAAACATTTAAAAGCATAAGGACTTCATTTAAAAGTTTAAGTAGAATCAGTATAAAACTTAAATGACACCATCTGTTCTTAGCAGACCACATTCTTTAAGTGTTGGAAGTAGAACAGGGCCGTATAGCTCATCAAAAAATAGCAAACTGTGTGCTAAAATTAAGACATTTCTTTGAGATTCAACTCTAGAAATATTCTGAGGCACCTTCTTAATTATTATCTCAGGCACCTCCTTAATTATTATCTACTAGCAAAGGGCAACGTGTTCATTCATTGAGTGCCTATTACACAAGCCCCTGAAGGGCACAGGAAAAAAATCCCACTGGGATTATACAGTGAGAAAAAGAACTATAAAAATGATGTACAGTAATAAGAAAACATGCTTTAATTTGTTCTGTAAAATCAGAAAATGTATACCAGGATTTAAGTGTATGAAAATATAGACAGTGTTTTAATAAGCTACAGAGAAAAGAAACAGTAAAAGTAAGTTTTACTCAAAGTCAGCACTATGCAAGCAGTAAGTTGAACATCATGTATCCAAGTTGCAGAAAAAATAAGCATTTTTTAAAAATATTGAACAGCTGTCATTATCCTTCATGTTGCTGTGACAAGGGGCAAAGGAGGTTTTCACAAAATGGAGGCACATCACAGCATCACCCATGGGAAGATGGATACACTAAAAATGAAAGTTGGGCACGTCTGTGCTACAACTGCAATACAAAAACATGTGGTGTGTTCTGTAACATCACAATTTGGTGCTTTGAAAAATAGCCCTGTATAAACCACAGGGCAAATCAACTGCAGTGTCCCACATGGAGAGCCAGGAACTCGCCCTCCCCCTCTGTGCTGGTGGAAGCTCAGGGGCACACACCACAAACCATTCTACTCCTACTCATTAAGGTTTTACTCAAATGGAGATGCAAGTTCAAGTTCTAGCACCAGCTACAGCCTTCCTGTTGGCTCCCTGCTCAGACCAACCCTCCCACTTCCCAGAGGACTTGCAGCAGAATACCTGAATTCCTTTTCCTTGAAGGATTTGTTTTCTTATTTACCAATTTTGTTGGAGCATGATTTGGGGGGGAAATCCCAAGCAGTCTCTGCTAAAAGCTTGTAGGAAAGGCTGCCAAGCAGGGGAGCTAAACCCCTCCTCCCTCACCTGAAACCATCCCAGTCAACACCTGACCTCAGGGAGAACGTGCAGCCCCTGAGAACCAGCAGTGCCTTTCTCAAAAACACAACCCCCTGTGCTGGTCTTCTGGTGTTTCAGGGAGATTTTCTGAGCAAAGTAAACCCTGTAAATCACAATTTAGAAGGCAGGGGTGAGCAGGGTGAAGGTCCAACCCTCCCACTGGAGCACCAAAGCATTCCAGGGTAGTTTGGGGTGACAGCAGGGGTGAGGGGCTGCAGGTGCAGCCCAATTCTGGCAGCTCAGGAGACAAGGCACTTTATAAACCTTTGCTCCCACTCTGTCATCTGCACAATTTGTGCAAAAGCCTCAGTGATTTCCAGTACAGTGAAAGGATCCACACCACATCCCAGTTACAGCAACTGTTCTTTCTGCATAAATGGAAAATGACCTGCAGACACATTTGAAACTAAAAGAGGTTTGGTTTAGATTTATGAACCTGCCTTACTCCAAAGCATTATTGCACTCACACATATAAAGCTTTCCAAGAGCACAAAGACACAAAGTAAATGAATAGTACAAATGTTTGTGCTAGAAATGTGTATTTAATGTTACAGGTTTAATACAGACTCGGCCACATCACAGTTTACAAAGTCTTAGGTTTTTCCAAGTTAAGCCTTCTGAGTTTTCACTATGCACTCATGCTGGAAAACCTCCCACACCAAAATTATGGAGAACACAAAATAGACTTGAGTCTATTTTAAAATCACTCTCACATCTACGGTCATGAAGAACTGCACACTTCAAATGCAGCAAGCCCAGCACTCAACATCCTCATATCCTCAATATTCCAATGACCAGCACACCATATCCACCTAAAAGCACTGTCCTGAGGCACATCAGGGAAGCTGGAATATAGGGATCATCAAAATCATCAAACCCCCACCCAACCAGATGCTAAAACTACAAAATCTCAGGAGGAGAATCTGCAGACTCCACAAACTCAGCACCAGTGTGTTTGAGAGCCCAGTCCCAACCCTCAGCAGCAAGGCTGCATTTCCACACACACAGAACAGGAGCAGAGCAGAGGGGCAGGGCAGCTTTGGGAACAGCTCCTCCATGACTGACATCACCCCTTTCCCTGCTCTCACATCTCATCTAGGAAGCATCACTTTCCTCCCCACACCAACAAACCCCTTCCTTGCAGCCTCAAACTTGTCTTTTCCACTGCACAGGAAAAGAGTCTCTGCTTAGTTACTCTGTTTTCTACACAACAGGCTAATCCATTACCAGCTCTTAGTAACCATCAGACCAAAAAAAAACATTACCTGTTCCACTTTTGAAATGCTTTTGATTTATCTATAGCTCACTATGTAAAAATAGTCATTTAACCTCTGCCTGGTCTGCCAGTCTGTACCCTACAGGCTTTGGGACTGAAATTCTACCAAGTAGTTTTGTCTGTTGGTTTTCATTCCAGTAAATCTGAAGATGCCAACTGCTATTGAAGAATATCATATTCTAATTCAGAAGTGGACAAGAAGCATTTCATACTCATTATATCATTTTCAATGCTGGTACACTGACATTCTTTATAGATGACATTATTGATTTTCCCTTTTGTTTTATAGAAACAAAGACATTTATGTTACCATCACTTCATTTGTAAAAATGAATGAGATGCATTGCCTGGAAACTGCTAATGTGAGAATCAAAACATGCTGAAATACCTGAACACAATTATTTAGCTATGATTGTAATTAGCTCCGTTTAAATCATAGTAATGAACTCATGGAGTAGTTCTCATGCAGAGGAAGTCAAAGGAAATCCATTACAAAGCTAATTAAACGACAGGCTTTAAGAAGAATAATGGTTTTTCTCCCTATTAGGTCACACAAAGTAGTGAACTGTGTGCTTGGAACATTTCTGCCAGCAAGGCTGGGAAGCACCACTCCCCTGTGCCTGTAAATCCACAATAAATTTTGCTTTAGCAGAACCTTTTACTTCAACGAGAGACAGGAAAACATTTTGTTGTATTTCATGTGTGAATGAAATAAAAATAGGAGAGGTGTAATTATTATGAAGACAAAGTCCAAACAACTGGGTCAGTGAGAGAGGAGCCAGCCCTGGCCCTGCTCTTCCCCCAGCCCATTGGCCCCTCACACCACTCTGCCAGCCTCAAGGAAAGCTCCAGGAAAGAAAACAACCTCCAGTTGTTCATAATTTAACCATATTAACTTCACTGAGGCCTGTAATGAATTATTTCAGTAATGACTTATAATTGACCCAACAGATAGAGATTTATGGAAGATTCAACAAGGGAAGTCGAAGCAAATATCTGAGCAAAATTCCACTGCCATTTTTTGGGATGGGGGTGGGGGAAAGAAGAAGAAAAAAAAAGGAAAAGATGCCTAGAAGGGAAACACAGCTCCTCACACATTGGTTAGAGCAAGGAGCAGAATGATGAATGGCTGTGCTGTGCTGAAAGGGCACATGACAAGAATATATTGTTCTCACCTGTGGACCTCTACTTTTCTCGGATTTTAATGAATCATAGTCCTTTCAGTTCACTTGCAAGTCTCAGCTCTTTACTCTCTGTACAAGACTAACATTTCTGTTCCCAGCATTCGCAGAACTGCTGTTGACTGAAGAATTTATGACTCAGTCCAGCTGACAGCATGCTGGAAACAGAAGAGATTTAGTCTGTCTTTCTCTACATTCCCAACAACATCTCATTTTTACTCAGGAAATATTCATCATTTTGTAAAATGTTCCCCCTGTTCCTTTAGCTGCAGCATGGCCAAGGGGTCAAAGAATAAAACTGTGCTACACATATAAAAACACACAGTTATTGAGGGATTTTATTTAAAACTTTTATTATAACCATAGTCACAGCACGAAAAGTAAGTTCAGTGCACCATCACCAATGCAAAAATTCAATTTCAGGGTGCAATAAACACTTTACACATCTCTCCTTTAAACTGACTTTAACAGACACATCTTCCTGCATGTATCCAAGTCCTGCCATCTAATGGGGACTGTTCATGTTTCACCATCCCATTGCACTCGATAAATAAGCAACTGTCAACCCAAAAACTACCCAGAGGTGTTTAACCACCCTCCAAGCTTAATTAAAGACAAAGATTAAAGGGTTTTTTTCAAGCTTTTCCTTAGTTTCTAATAAAAGAAGAATTGAGCAACAATCTTGATGCAACAAAAGCATCAAGTTTTTTATTTTCAAACTCTGTGCAGAGGTGTAGAATCAATTCTGTGCTTTTCCCAGAAGCCAATCCTTGCTTCCAGGTAAATCCCTATATTCCAGCAGAAAAGCTGCAGCTTTGCAGCCACCTGAAGTATTCCAGGTTTGGTATTTGTTGCCAGTGCTCACCATTTTCATCACACCAAGGGCAGAGACTGCAGGTAGGGTTGGTGCAAACCAAAGGGATGCTCTACACTGAGCTGCCCATGGAAGAAAGTAAATAATGGCACAGGAACAAGGATTAGTAACAGATTTTTGCCCATGACCACACAGTTAAACACCAGCAAATCTGTAAACAAACCAAGTTTTCTGAATCCCAGTGCAGAGACTTGTATTGATTAAAGTGGCTTCCTTCTTTCTATTTTAAGACTCATGGCTAAAATAATACCACTTATGTAGATAATGGAAGGTGTAAGTACAATTTCCTGGTGGAAGCCTGGCATTTTTTATGATAAAACACTGCTTTTATAAGGTTAGAACTCCATTAAACCTAAGTTTCAACTCAGACTCTATAAACTAAGCTTTAGACAAAAAAAAAAGACTGAAAATTTTTAGTTTGAGGACAGTACATCCAATTATGATGCAGGTGCTAACGTGCAACTTGAAGGAATTCTTAGAATGCAGTTTTTACTTTTTCAATACAAAATGGAGATTAAGTCACCAAATGAGTCATCTTTCCTCTCATCTGGAAACAACACAGTCACTTAATTAAAAGTGTGTGTGGTGGTGGGGGGTCTCCAAGCTTTATCCTCATAGTTTTATGGGTTTATATTTGAAAGCTGAAGCCATTTGTTCAGTTCTAACTGAGGTTTTGGGGGCAGGGAGGTGGGGGATGCAAAAGAAAGGCCAAGTTCTCAGTAATGGTGATGTTTAAATAATGACATCACTGAGAAAAGGAGATCCCAAAAACTTTACAGACTATGAGAATGACTGTCAGTGTGAGCTGCTCTTGGCACTGGCAGTGCCAGCTGGTCCCTCACAGAGGCCTTGGTTCCTCAGCCAGCATCAATCAATCCTCAGGGGCACAGCCTGCATGGAGCAGCTTCCAGCTCACAGGCCACTCCTGCAAAATGTACCTGCTCACACACTGAGGCTTCTCAGGAGCTTACAAACACCAGCTTTAGATCATTCTTCTGAATGAATACTGCTGTCATTTTCTACTTTATTTTTACACCCCAAAGGCTCTAACTCAGCATTGCTGCACCTCTGTAATTTTAACAGCCTTACATCTGACAGTAGAAAAACTGGACAAAAAATCCTAGAGCACAGGCAGGTGAAAGAAAATCTTTGGCCAAACATACCTGGAGAGAAAAGGAATACATGTGATGGTGAAAAACCTTCTCCACAAAAGGCTCAGCTGCTGCTTGCACTACAGTCATGGGACAGTTTCCCATCAATCATCCTATAACTCAGGTTTGACTTTCTCTTGAACCATAAATCCAGAATGGCTCTTTGGTTCCAAAGCCCTGTAACAAAATCCGACAATCCCCCTTTCTGATTTTTCATTTTTAAATAATATTTACAAACACTTCTACCTGCCTTAGCTTAGAAACTGATGGATTTTGAATTCAAACCATACTAAATATTTGCCCGTCACCAAAATAATGCCCCTCAAAGACTTTATATGTCAGTTCACACATTAAATGTATAATGTATTTTTATGCTGCTACTGACCCCTTAAATCAATAATCTGAATTTAAGTCGACTGGAATCACTGCTTTGTCTGTTTGACACTTCTGGCATCTGGAATAGCTTTAGCAATTGCAAAATAAACCACAGGGCAAAAACTATCAGAAGCGAGACCATGCTCAAGATGAATATATCACTTAAACACATTTAAAGGCAGGATCAGGTATCAGATTTTTTCCTTAACTGAGATTTATCTCCCTATTTCTTTCCAGCACACTTGCAGCAGCACATAAGACTACTTTGATTCACATCAGACAGGCTGATAATTCCAAGGCAGTGTTTTTAATTCCTCTTACATAATTAAATTCCAAAAACTGAAATAGAATTATATATTCCATTTTCTATGTCCCAGAATTTCTTAGCACTCCTATGCACCAAAAGGAAATGTGACAGGATATCACTCACTGCTTCCATTGAAAAATTTCTTAGAGAATGAAGAAACTCAAAATTACTGTGTTCTTAATTAATCTTAAAATAGGGTAAGATTGCAGAATTAAAAGTTACATTTTAAAAATACTGATCCCACTCTGAAATAAAGCTCATGTGATCACATAGCCATCATACTTCCAATTTATAAAATGCTTTTAAACACAGCAAAGCTTTTCCCATTCTGACCAACCAGCCCCTCAGCCCTGTACATCAACTCAATTCTTTCACCAGCCCAAAACCTCAACAACATCATTCAAATTTCCCTGTGCTGGAGTCAAATTACTGCCTCAAGTAAAGCTAATGAAGCTGTCCATAGGAGCAATCCCAAAAAGCCTTGTCCACAGCCAGGAACTTACCCATGCAAGCCTTATTTTTCCTAATACAAAGCCATTCCAGAGCAGTTTCAGAGATTTAGTCACTGAAGCAACTGACTGCACTTTTACTGCAGAACGGTGCTATTTAGCGGGGTAAAAAGGAAAAAAAAGGAAAAAGGGAAAAGTTACATCTATCTATCAATCTGGTGTTTCAAGTGAATTTTTTTCTGAGAACAGTCTCAAAAGGAATTATATATGCCTTCCTAGCATACCTTGGAAACACTTCTTTATAGTCAACCTCATAAAACTCTTTTCATGTTACTAAACCTGAATAACTGCTCTGTTCTGAAACCACAGGGTTACAGCTCACTACAAAGCATTTCAGAAACGCAACGCTATGAACTTAAAAATATCCTGACCTTTGTATTCCGTTGAGTTGAAAAATTAGTGCTTTTCTTTTGGACCTCTCCACGTTACACAGTGCGTTGGAAGGGCCAGTGCTTTGGTCTGCTTCACCAAAAGGTGAGCAGTTCCTCATCTGGGACTGAAATCTCTCCTTTTTTGAGTTCCCCCAAACCAAAGCCACGGCTCCAAAGCACATTTGGAGCTCCACAAAGCTCCAAAGCTCCCACCCCCAACACGTGCAAATGAAGGATTCTTTCTCTGCCATCCCCACACGTGCATGGCAAGGGGCTATGTTTGTGTCCTTAGGGTGGTTTTCTCTGTCAGGTAGGGATGGGAGAACTGGGACCAGCCAGCAGAAACCAGCATCTCTTGTGTCACTGCTCTTGGCACGTTCTGGTTCAGCTGGAACCTTCTGGGGAAAGCACTGAGCCTTCTGCAGGCAAAGATGGCACAGCAAGACATGAATCTGGAGCTGGACACAACAGAGACAAAAATCCTTCCCAACAACCCTGTCATAAAGTGAAATCTACTCTTAGAACTGATGAAGAACAAAGTTTTAAGGATAAGAACAAGCTACATGGCATTTGTGGAAAGGCAGGAGGTCACTGACACGACTGCTGAAGAAAAAGATCCACTCAGCCAGGAATGAGAAGTGACAGGAGGAAAATGCCTTGGTCTCAAAGTCAAATGGAGCTCTGGAAATAAGATTCCAAGGTGTATTACTGGTTATGCCAGTGAATTTTTGTGTGACCTTTGTGACATTTAAGTCCCAGTGTTCAGCTCTCCTGATGGATTAGCCAAAAAGACTAGTTTGGAAAGAGTAGAGGGTCACACTGTAGATATGAAATGTGGGCTGTGTTCTTCACTTGTGTAAACTGAAGGACATTCACCTCAGATATTTTCTGCCTGTCATTCTTGGAAACACCACTGCAGGAAAGGATAACTTGTTATGTTTGCTACCACTGCTTAGATGTCTCAATAAAATTACTAAACATGCTCCTTGAATATCAGAGATTAAAAATTATGAATTAAAGCCATTAATTAAAAAAAATTAAAATCTGCTTTTAACAGTGAACCTGGATAATACTTGCTATGCTCAGCCTCAGAGGGAGGTGTGTGTTTTGGTGAAGCATCAGTGACGTGAGTGACAATGCCACCCTTGCTAACCTGTGACACAGAACAAAAAGGTTGCAGATCTGTCACCAACACAGGGCACAGCACGACAGGATCTGCCACAGCAGGGGACAGCCAGGATGGCATCACCCAGGGGCATCAGCCCAGCCCCAGGCCAGCAGGGACACCAGGGCCACCAGCCCTTCCTGGAGCAAAAGCAGGGTGAGCTTTAGGGGCTGCAGGAGCTGCTCATGGGGAGGCTGCACGTTTGTAAATTCTTTCACCCTGCTGGAAATTCCTAATGCTGTGTGGCCCACAGAACGAACATGATCCCCTTTCAAAGGCCCTTCTTCAGAGTTTCCAGCTCTGGCTTTTTCCTACCATCCCTCCCTGCCTCTCTGAGCAGAGCTTTGCAGAGCTGCAGGACCCGAGGATGGGGTGGGGGTAAAGGGGAAGGAGCTGTCCCAGAGCAATGCATTCCACACATTGCTGGGGTAATGGTGCTGGACTTTGTGTTTGGCTTTAATTCCCTTCCGCCCCATTTAAAATATCAATTCTGAGCCATATTCCTGCCCAAAACTTGCAATGTTTCATTGTCAATTCCCTCAACTCCCATTTCTCTGAGCACCAAAGGGAAAAACCCTAACAGGATGGGTTTAGTCACAGCTTTAACATTTTGTGAATTCCTTCAGCTGTGTAATGCAAACCTAATATTTTATAAACAGCTTGGGAGAGGGTTCTCAGGTAGTAAAAACCACTGAGTGAATTTAGATTTCTTTCTGCCCTCCCACCACCATTTTCTTCTTGTTCTCTCTGTTAGGAGGGTCATTACTCATTTAAAAGACCTGTTGGTCCATTATTACCTTCAGACCCCATTTTGCAGCAGAGATGATGCAAAAGTGGTTTAGAGAACAAAACCCCAGAGCAGATGAGGAACATTGAGCACACCCTCAGGTGGAGGCCCCAGTCCTGAGTCCTACAAACCCTGTGCCTGATTTCAACCTCTTAAAAAGCCGATATTTTGAAAAGTAACATGCTGCTTCACTTAATCTACATGTTCTGATTCATAATATTTTTTCCTTCAAATCTTCTTATGCCCAAAGCCAGGTTGAGGGTGTTATATTTGTTCCTCTGAAGACTTAGTAATAGGCTTTGAAAACCTGGGTGTTAGAAATTTGTTCCCTTTTATGGGGCTTGTGATCCTTGGTAAGTAACACCATCTTTGCCCTCCATTCATAAATACAAAGGTTGGATTGCACAAACAAGCTGTCTCTGAAATGCTACAAAGGAATTGTATCAGAAATCATGTACCAACCAAACAAAAACCTAACAACCCCAAACCTTCATCTGATGTCCACCACCATCTCAAAAGAGTAAAATTGTATAAAAAAACCTCCAGAAAATTTAAGCTTTCAGAACACCACTGCTCTAATAAAGGAGTTTTCTTATTCAGATCTTTGAAAATATTAATTTTAAATTAAATCTGTGGATTTTTTTTTCCTACTAATATTTTCAAATGCCACAGATGATACCTCTGCAGTGTTATTAATTTGACTCATATACTGAGATACAATAAAACCCAAGGATGTGTTTCCCTCAAGGTTAATTACAGTTTGCCACTAAATTGCTTTTGAGCTGAAAAAGTGCTCAGAGGTTAAAAAGGCATTAGAAGGTCACACTTTGCCTTGGAGTTAAAAAGAAAAAAAAAATATAACCTCCCCCCATTCATTGTTCTGTGCAATTCTCTCACTCCACCCCAACACAAGACAGTTATCCCAGCCAGGCAGTGAGAAAATGGGTATTTCCTGTTGGATCAAGGTGCAGCGTGGCACAAGATCTTTCACAGGGTACAATCCTCAGCCTGTTCATGTCCCTCTCATCTGCTGGATGCAGCCCCTCGGTTCCCTTCTCCCAGGGACAATGCTCAGGGTACCTGCAGCCACCACCACCCACTTGCTCCTTTTCTGAAACAAAAGTCTCCAGCTCGGTGCTGACTCGCTGATTGCCAGAGGGCAACGGCAGGCAAAGGTTTTACACTCAAACCACAAAGAATTTCAGGCCACTTTCAAACAACAAAGGGTCAGCCAGGTGCTGTCCCATACAAGAAAACAATTTTCTGGTTCTGAACTTTACCTTCTGCTCTCAAGTCCTCCCCAGGGATATTGTTTCTTTCTGACTCATTAAAAAAACCACCAATGGGAGGCAGAGAAAGGAAAACAAGCCAATAGAGCTGTGTTAAAACAATGAGATTATTCTTATCAATACACAATAAATGTAAGCCAGGAAACCATAAATTCTTAATAAAAGTTTACCATGAACCCTCAAATTCTTTTACAAAGTCAGCAAGAAACATGTATTAATCCAGGAAGGCTTTTTTTTTCCAACAGAATATTTCTAAGGTTGGTAAAAAGTTTTCTAGCAGGTCTATTTATTATTTGGAGAATGAGCTTCCTGACAGTGAATAACACATACAAGCTCAAAGCTGACAATAGTAAACAAATATTCTCCACTTGGATCCAAAAAGAATTTAAAGTTCATTTGCACAGGGCAGACTGACCTTCAGTAGTGACATTTTCAGGTAGGAGTTGTTATAAAGCCTGTGTTTACGTGTGTGTATAGATATAATTGTGTGCACAGCCTCTGTGTATGTTTGAGGTGTATTTCAGTCTGTACAGTCACTACTGGGCTGTCACTCCCTTGGCAGGGCAGGATTGGAGAAATACTGGAGGTGATGAGATTTGATTTTCTCTCTCTCCTTTGAGAGACCGTGGTGCACTCTGCTGAGGGCCTGTTGGGCAACCCTTGCACACACAGAGCTTCATTTGTAGGATTAAAGCACTTACATCAGTATCAAAAGGTAGGACTGAATTCTAATATTTTCAGTCTGATTTGCTCCCACTTTTGCCTGAAGATAAAATATTGAAAAGGTGTAGGTTTTTCTAACTATATGAATTTAGTAACAATGCAATAAAGGCAAATTTCATATTGGAATCGTTGCTAAAACAGAAACCAAAGAGCTTTGGAAGAGGAAACAGATTATACCAGGCACAAATCACCCCATTCAATTTAGGAAAAGCCCTTAATGAGTTTGACTGCAGCTCCAGAGGGATGAAGCTGCCTGTGCCATATTTGCTCAGGCTCTGCTGGTGCCAGGAGGGGCTGGGGCTGAGCTCTCAGGAGCTGCATCCCAGGCAAAGCAACCCACAGGAAATTGTCCTTGTGATCTCCTGCTCTTCAAAGCCCGGGCCCCTCAGCTCTGTTTACTGGTTCAAAGTTTAATTATCCATCTCCATGCCCTCCACCCGTGCACAGCAGGGAAGGCAAAACACTGTCAGGATGGCACTGAAATGTCACAGGCTGCTGCAGAAGCCAGCACTGCCTGATGGAGCCTCCTCCCTCCTGCAGGACCACATTCCTCAGCTGCTCCATGGATTCTCTGGACCCTCCAGCCCAGGCACCAAGCTCCTCAGCTTAAATCCACCAAAATCAGAATGCCAGCTGATTATGTAACAGCAGAATATAACGCCAAGAAGAGAAATTGTGAGCTTAAAATAGTTGTATTGGACTAGCAAAAAAAATTGCACAGATGCATTTGGTGATGGACAACAAAACTCTACCAGCACAAATGTATTTTAGTGCAAAAAAAATGTATAAAACTATTGGGGAAAAAAACCTAAGTACAGGCCTAAAAGATTTTTCAAGGTCTGTGAAAGTCGTGTAATTGAACGGAATGCCACAGATGAGAAATGTGTTCAAATCTATGGAGAAATTTAAAAGTAGCTGTAAAAGAATTAAATTTAGTAAAAGTTTTAAAAGGTATTTCCAGTACAGAAATGGTGAAGGTGAAAGAAGAAAGAAACCTACAGATTCAAGCTCCATAAACTTAGTCCATGGAAATGTAATTACTACTTTGATGGCATCACCTCAGATTAATAAAGAATGAAGAGCATGTCCCATTTCTTATCAACTGCTATTTTCAGGATCGATCTGTAGACTATCACTAAGAGCAAAGATAATGACAGCTCCAAACCAAGCCCATATTTATGTAGCAATAAACCCAAATTTCCAGGTCAGGACTGGCAGAATTATTGCTGAGAGTTCATTCATTGTAAAACCACACAAGGAGCTGCTACAGCAGCTTCTCTGCAGAGATGTTTCCCTCTCCTACACTCATCATCTGTCTTTGAGAAAAAACACTCCTAGACAACCACAGAAATCATTTGCAGAGCCAGGTGTGGAATAGCAGAGTTTAATTTAGTACTGAACCTCACTAGTGAGAGGAAAGCTCCTGTTGTCTAGTCCAGAGAGGAAATGAAACCAATTAATTGCAGATCTCTCAGGGGCATTGATGCACCCTCTGGCATAACCAGATCCCACCTACAGAGCACTCATGCACATCATCATTCAGGCAAAAATGGGTTTTTTCAAAAACCTACTTGAAGTCTTAACACCTAAGCCACCTGTTCTGGGAGCTCAGTCAATTTGCACAAATGACAAAAATCAAATGAGCAGGGAAGGAAAATTCCCTGCTCAACTGCCTGTGTACCTATCAGGTGACAGATCCAGAAAGCCTCTTCTCCCCAAAAACTAGGGAAAAAGAGATTTTGGGATACCAAATCAGCTGAAGATGTGAGGGAAGCTACTCAGCCTGCTGCTCCAAGGGAACATGGATGTGCATCCCACAGAAGGGAGCAGGCTGGTTCCCAAAGAGGAAAAGGGAACAAAGCCTTGGGTCAGATGCAGCAGCACTCACATGGCTTCTCTTCCAATTTCTCTTTCTGGTGGCTTCCCATGTTATTATGAGAGATTGTTCATATATTTTACTTCAGGTTTTAATTTAAACAGGAGTGATTTCTGATTAGCCAGCACAGCTCCTATTAAACAAAAGCATGTAAAAGCCACAAACCTCTTTTTTTATTAGTTCCTAGATAGTATTTTAAAGGTTTATCAGCTCTCAGGAGTGACAGAAAAAAAATCAAAATAGAGAAACTCATACTTTTGAATGAAAAGGAAGCAAATAGGAGTTTTACAAAGTGATATCTCAAAAGCTGCATTTTTCCCTGAAAGAGCACACCTGTGCTACTGCTCTGCTCTGCAAGAGCAACTTGGTGTAGAAATGTCAAGAGGCAAGCTTGATGAGCGTGCAAACACTGGAGGTAAAGCAGAAAGCAATTTGCCACCTCTCCAGGGCTGTAGATGTTCTAAATTCATAGCATACTTTGTCATCAATACAGCCTGGAATAAAGAGCAGACACCAGAGTGAGTCAGTGCAGAGAACATTCTTTCCTTACACATTTCTAATTTATAAACTAAACTTGGCACCTTAGAAAAAAAAATGCTACTGCCCAGGGAAAGCAAGAAAAAGAGATTGAAAGATATTATGAAGCATAACTTATGATTTCACTTAATCACCACTAAATTTACACTTGCCAGTGTCTGAGTACATTTACCTCTTTTTAAGTAACATGTTATAAAGATTAACTGCTTTGCAAAAGAACTGCCATTCAATGTCTGGCTACCTTCTCACTGCTTTTCTGGAAAGAGAGAAGTATTTTACAGCACCACTTTATTTAGTCCAGCTATCAAAAACTGCTATGGCAGTCCTACAATTTAAAACTTGCCAAGCTGAAACACAACCCTGGTATGAGTTCAAGAAGCTTAAGAAATGGTGAAATTACAAAAGGAGCATCTGAATTACAGAGCAGTTTTGAAAAAGAAACAAACTTTAAGCAGAAAAACTCTCTAGAATGATCCATCACCTTGATTAATAATTGAATAAACCTTCCAACATATTGATACAACAGGAAAACATCAGGGTCATAAAGGGACCAACAGAAGTAACACTTGGGCATGGAACCAGCCACCTGCACTGCATCCCCACCACCAGCCTTAAATGCAATCCTAGGCTCCACTTCCTAGCAGGATATTTCTGTTTGGTTCCAATATAAAACCACGGGCTTCTGCCAGCAGGAAGTTCAGAATCCTTCCATAGGAATCCCACAGAAACCAGAGAGCCCCAGCCCACAGGCTGTGCCCACTCTCTCAGGCTCCTGGTTCATTGAAGAGCACATTGCCAAACAACTGTTCATTTTTAAGGCTACTATTCCTCAGTTCTGTAGCAAATAAAGCTTCCAAGAGTCCACAGCTGTGAAAACAAAAATATATAAATACATCTGATATATGAATGAAATTTCTGGAAGTGCCATTCCTCTCCCAGTATCTCACCCACCAAAACACAGGAAGATTCCTGTGATGGACTCAGTGGTTTGGCACTTTTTAAAAACCTGTTTTTCCAGGCAGAAACCCCATCATGCCCATCTCACTTCTGACACCACTTCTCTCCAGATCTAGGAAGCAGTTTGGACAGGGCAGAGTGGCTGCTGGATTTTGGTTCCTTCAGCTGTAACCCTCAGTAGCTGTGAGGACATCGACCTCCCCTCCTGCACGAGATGGAGTTCCAGATTGATTTGGGAGGGGAGTGCTCAGTCACACCGACCAAAACCATTCCAAATATTTTTTGCTGAACTGGTTTAGCTCTGACAGGTGTAAACAGTGGAAGAAAGATGAGGGAGAAGGCAGAGCTGAGCCCTGGGAGCCCCTGTGCTCAGGACACCACCGGCAGCCCCGAGGTTCTACAGGGTTCTGGGGTCTGGCTGAATTATGACAGGGCAGACTTTAAAACTTGTCACAGATCCTGTTTCTCCAAGATCCTCTTCCAAAAATAACACCAGTCTCACTATAGAACCATGCATGGTGCTTAACTGAGTTATTATAGGTGATGCCTTGAATTCCCACCATTCATTTTGCAGTGTTTAACTCCAATATGTTCAATGAGTGTTCTGTACAGAAGAGTTCTGCTGCAGCACCAGACACACTTTGAGGGGAAAAACACACAATAGGTAAGAGGGTTATATAACTACTTTCATTCTCAAGAAAACTCAGATTTAAAAAATCATTCAAAATATTTATACTAACTTCAACACTTAAACTTCCATATTAGCTTATTAACTTCTAAAATAAATACTGCTGATTTTCATTTATTCATCCTTCACATCAAGGCCAAGTTGGATGGGCCCCTGAGCAACCTGTAATAGAGATTTGCATCCCTGTTCATTGCAAAGAAGTTGAACTGGAAAACCTTTAAGGTCCCTTTCAACCCAAACCACTCTATGCTTCACATAACTTCATTAATTTAGTCTTTTTAAAAGCTGCACAGAACTCTACTTTCATTAATCTTCAAGCATTTATTAAGTCAAATAATTTTGGACTAAGAATATCTTGCATCAAGATTTCATCTCCACAGATAAATACAAAGAACTGTTTTCATTGTAATTAGTTCATTTAAAAATGGACAGAATTCCTACTAAACTGTATTTCATAATAAAGTTGCCAAGATGTCTGGTCCACAAACTTTGTGCTGTCCCAAATAAACCAGCAATTAAGCAAGTAAGCTGCTGTCTGCAACAACAAACTGCTGCAGTAGGTGTTTTATAAATAAAGTTGCCCAGGCAGGTGATGGAATTCCATCCTTGGAGATGCTCAAAATCCATGTGGGCACAACTCCAGGCAGGCAGGATTGGATCTCCCTGCCAGCCTCAGCTGGGCTATGATTCCCAGCTCCTGGATTTCCTCAGATGTTGTTTGCCTCCCCATTCTTCCATATAACAATATCATTTTTGCCCCCTGCAAAAACACTGAGGACATGAAGAAAACACACATTTCTTTTCCTGAATTTCATACTCAAAAATAGCAGTTTTGAAAAGTCAGTTCTGACTTTCACTGTACTTGCAATCTGCAAAGAGAAAATGAAGAGAACATTAAGAGAAAGCAGGAAGGACACAGAAAGAGCAGAGAAATACTCTGCAAAAAAAAACTCCACAAAACCAGTTCCAGCTGCTAGGAAACATGACATGTATCAGAAATTTGTGCTAGCACACATCTCAGAGATCTGCTATTCTCAAGCATTCCTCTTCTGTTCCTATTGGAGAAGCTCCCTGGACTACCATGGCAATATGTCCCTCAGAAAATGCATTTTTTACTTGGTAGAACCACACTGAATGTATCCAAACAGAGTTTTTCATCCTTCCATAAAGCAAAGGCCACACAAGAAATGCTCCAGCATTACACTTGGAAAGTACTTTGTCATCTTTGCTTGCTCCTAGCAAATTAAGGCAACATAAGGCTGGAAAAAAGCAATATTCAATCTTCACTGTTCCTACCACTGGCTTGGTTAAACCAAATAACATCCGAAAAACCAAACAAAAATCCCAAAACAACTTAGAACCCCCTACAGCTGATAATTCCCTCCAGAGAGAATTGGGATTGGAGCTCAGAACCTTGGTCCTGCCTAATGCTGAGCATCTCCGAAGGCTCCGTGTAAACTGAAGACTGCAGCCAACGCCCTCAGCCCTGCAGCACATGGAAACCCTCTGGAAACTGGGAAAGAACAGGATCCCTGACCATGGAAGAGACCTGGAACTGCAGCCATGGTTGAATACAATGCACTCTATGAGTAACATCCAATTGTGGTGTTTAAAATATCCCTCGCACACACCTGTGCTACACTGCTTGAAGACAGATGTTGGCAAATCCACAACTCGAAGTCTGATCTCTGTATACTCAGTAGAAGAGTGAAGATAAGCATTGGGAAAGATCTTAAAGACTGGCAGTTCAGATAAGATTTGCCCTTTAATTTATTCCAGTAAAGGTCTTGACATGACTATGGATTAAAAGAAAAACATCACTGATTTAATTTATTTCAGAAATCTGGCCCTTCAACTTCATTTCAGGACCTCCTAGCCAAGAAACTGTTACTTCATTCCAGGAGGATTTAGGTCCAAACCTTTCTTAAATTCCCTTTTAAAGGGAGTATCTCAGCATAGGAAATTCTATAACTGAATTTTCAGCTGAAGGATACACTCCAGGAGGCAAAAATGGAGTGCTGAATGCTGGACTGGACAACTCGGGCTCCAGAGCCTTCTGAAGAAAAAGAGAGTAAATGGAAAAAGAACACACCTCTCCACACCTTTCAATGCTATGTTCTTATGAGGAGTTTGGGGTTTTTTCACAACAATATATGGGATCTTTTCTCTTCTTTATTCCCTACAAGCTACCTTAAGCATCACTGCCTTGAATCTTTGTTACAGCACAAGCATGAAATGCAGTGATTACAGATCATTTCTTTTTTGCATTAGCAGTAAGAAAGATGTCAGGAATCTTTCACTGGAAGATATTTTTCACTTCCTACTCTGTACATTTGCTTGCTATGAAGTTTTTGGGAGGAAATCCGAGCGTTCCCACATCCGGGGATGCATATGAATCTGATGTTGTTTAGAAGAATATAGTATTCATCTCCTGCCAGAGCTAAAGATCTCATGGCATATTTAAGGGAAACGTCAAATTGCATTTAAAAAATGGCTAGAACATAGAGTGAGAGTTTATTCCTCCAAATTATACCCTTGTTATGCCAGAAATAGTCTTCTCCTCTAACTACCCTTGCTTGGTGATGGAGAGCCCAGGGAACAAACGCTCAGCGTTTGCAGCCCTGTCTGTGCGTGTGGTTTGTGCTCACAGGGAGCTGGTTCCCTGCCTGACCACCTGGAACAGGGACTGCAAACAAGGTCCCGTGTCCCAGATGCAGAGATGCAGAGCTCTGATTAAGGCACTGACAGGATGACTGGCTCCTGGCACTCGTGCAAAGAGAGATACGGCAATTCTACAGCCAAACTCTCCCAACTGAGCCCTTAGGGGAACTCCATCCATCCCAAAATACCACTGCTGTAACAGGCAGAGAGATTATTTCACTACATTGGGAGGCATCTTTGTCCTGTCCAAAGCACCTCTAACAGCTCCAAGAGCACATTTAAGAACTCGCAGTGCAACAGGCACGATGATGGAAGAACAGGAGGCCTGTAACAGCACTTTGGGGGTGCCCTGCACATTCCCTCATCAGTCCCTCAGAAACTGATGCTAAATACTGAAATGGTCATTTATGCAAATCAATAATTGATTTTCTTCCTAAACCCAGCTGCATAATTTATCCTCCTTCATTTGTGCAACTCGAGATTGAGCATTCGCACATTCCCTACGACAACACGACCAACAGGGGTGCAAGGTACTCAGGGAGGAATTAATATCCAACAGAATATCCAAGTAGCAGCTCCAAACCCTCCAGGATGTTTCTCAGCACTCACTAGAGATGTTTCTAACAGTACTGTGCTATTCCCTGAGCATTGCTCACAGCAAGGAGAGTATTGCTTTATTTTCTCAATGAAGACTCCACACAAGCAGTGGAATAACCAGAGCACAAAGTTATAAACAGCACAACTGGTCATGGATTACAGCACCAAGTAACAAACTTGGTGTTTTTATCTGGGGAAAAAAAAAAGAGTTCTTACAAAAAACATCTGTCTCCCTCCTTACAATAAACAAAACCCCTTTAGAAAAGCCTGAGTTGCACAATGATTACACAAACTGAGGAATCATTTTATCAAAAGCAGGACAATGAAATCCTCAAAGAATCCTCTCTTGTAGGAAAACAAGCACGGAGATTCCAAATTTTTCACATACCCTGCACAGGCTGTTTACTCGAGCCAACACTGACCCAAGCAATGCTCAGGACGAGGGAGGCTGCACCCCACGGGACCTGTCCCCTCCCATGTCCCCCCAGGGATGGCCAAGGGCTCACCTCCCTCCCCACACCTGGGACACACGGACAGACACACCTGGCACGAGCTGGGGCTGTGTCTGGGCCTGCACTGGGATATTGCACATCTTTTACACAGACCTTGGAACAAGAGCAGCCCAGCAGAGCCAGTGGTGGAGCCATCAGTCTCCCAGCTGAGTCATGGCAGGAGATGATCTCCAATTTCCAACAGCAGGGGAAAGAGCAGACGTGGATTAAGCAAAAACTAAAAATCAAACAAACAACAAAAAAAAAAACCCCAAAAATCAAACCAAAACAAAAAAACCCAAAAAACAACAAAAAACCCCACCAAAAAATAAAACAGAAAACAAATAAAAAACCCACAAAAATACCCCAAACCCAAAACAAAAAAAAAAACCAAACCCAAGAGACTTTTGCTGAACCAGAACCACTGTCTTTTCCTCCTAGAGCTGAAGAACCCCACATTCACCCATTTTTTTAAAAAGCCAGTATTTTAATAAACCACAGATTTTGGCGAGCCCCACTCCTGTTCACCTTTTGTTGCATTCTGCCAAAAATTTTATTTTATGGCAGTAAAATGCAATACCCACATTACTTCCTAAAGGATTAAGCTATTGTCTCTGCTTTTTTCTTTTTAAATCTATTTTCACTGGGGAGTGATGAACTTGCCAATCCACTAGCATGGATTTGAGGTTGGAGTTCGTGGGGGTTTCTTTGCTTAGGCTTTTTGGTGGGATTTTGTTTGTTCATTTCAAAAGGATTAAACGCATTTTGAGCAAGATTTCCATGTATTTGTAACACTGAATTTCAACATTACTTGATTTACAAGTTTCAGGGCTCCAATGAGTCTTAATAATTGTCCTTTTTGTGGTACAGCTGAATTGTTGGAGGACTGAAGTGCCCTGCACACATTCCATTGGGATATGTCTGACATTCAGCATCAGTGCAGATAAAAGTCAGGCACTAATGTGTTTCACAGATACTCTCTCATATCACATGCTGCTGTCACCTCAGAAAAACATGAGATAAGCATCGGTGCCATGTCCCTTCTTCCCAAAGGCAGAAATCCTCCAGCACACAGCTAGAAGGGAAACGATGGTTGCACCTGAACTTAAAAATAAAAGGGGAAAAAAAGGAAATTGTACTATAAAATTATCCCATATCTCACAGAACTTTCTGCTTCTCCTGAAGGTTGCTCTTTCCAGAAAATTCATTAATTTAACAAATTTTTTCGTCATATGCAGCAGTTTTTGTATGTAGATTGCACATATTCATTCTTGTGAAGCAACCCAGAAGACTTATGAAGCAACTCAGCAAGAATGTGCATCAGAACAGCAGTTTATATGCAAATATCTCAACTGGAAAGACATAAATTGTGTTTAGGAAGTGAAAGACTAGAAAATATTTTCTTCAGGGATCACCCCTGCAGCCGTGCATGTCAAAAGCCCTAATTAACAGCTGGGCGCAGACACCAGAATACCACAGAATAACACAATTTAAATTAAATAACAGTTGGGAAATAAAAAGAATGTTTATTTCGTAGCTTTTTCAATATTAGATTCATGTTTGGCATCCAGAAAGCCTTTGCAAGCTTTATTCACCCATTTTTTTGCAGGTATTTGGGACTCCATCCCGTGTGCTGCACAGCTCAACTCGAGGGGACCTTTCCATTTTCAAAAGAACTTGGCAAGCACGAAACTAAAATATGTTTATTTGATAAGAGGTACTACACACTGAGGAATTCACACATGTGTGAAATACAGAGTGGAGCTGGCAAAACCACAACATGCACTCATGAACCTTCTGCCAAATTTTATTTACCAAGAGCGCTGCCTGTCAGATTGCCTTGGCAATGACATTTGGCTAAATGGGATTCTGACATTAAGGGCCAAATTTGACAGCCATTAAATTGCAAAACAAATCAGCTAATAGAAATCAGATAGGATTAGATTTATCCCAGAGACACTTTTACAAACATTTGATTTCATTTAGTGTGATACGTCGGTTTACTGCAGTTAGACACAAATCTCATGCCATTTACATAAATTTTCTTCTGAAAAAACAGATCTGTCTTTTACGCAGTGAAGTTGAAAAGATGCCTTCAACAAGTGGGGGATTTTTTGGCACAGGTCTCTGCTGAAAAACACATTGGTAGAATTTTCTACTGACTAATTAGTGGCATGTCCTATTTGCCTATTGATTTATGGCTTCTGATTAGGCTGGCTGGGGAATGCATCACAAAGCAGCATCCTCTCTGAAGTTGTTTTATTTTGGGCGAGCCTGCTACTCATTTTCAGATACAGAGGTCCTCTTAAATAGAACACGAAATGAAGGCTGTCATAAGTATAAATTTGTGTACAATCAAGTTCTATTACATGCTTTGATTACACAAATGGAGGTCTTACCCCACAATTTTCCCTGCTCAACTCAGACTGCCTATTTTATGCTCCTTATGTGGTTATTATTGCAACCACTGAAATTAAAACAAGACTGCCTTACATTCAGGGTAGTATTTCTGGGAGCTTCTTTTCTTCACACACAAACCCATCTTCGTTTCTTTGATAAGTGATCTTTGCAAAGTGGCACCACCTGGGCAATGCTTTCCTGTCCACTTCTGCAAATAAACCCCAAGACTCCCCTTAAATTGTGATTGTTCTAGTGAGATCTTGGTTATCATCAGATCTTGGGATGAACAAGATAAATCTTAGAGGAGTTCAGAGCTATGAGAGTTTACACAAACATGCCATTAACACAACGAGCCAGGAGCATCAGGCATCAAGTGCCACTGAATATATGAATATCTGCAAGCAAACAACTTCTCCCAGAGTTAATCATAAAGCCAAATGAGAAGAGCAGAAACATTTAAAAAAGGAAAAAGCATCCTCTGACTGTATAATCCTCATGAGGTTTCCAGGCCACAGAATGCAGGATAACAGCATTCCTCCCATACCAAGCTCTTGCTTGAAGAAATCAGGCCTGGAATCAGTTTCTGAAGCTCATTTAACAGACCCGTTTTTCCCAAAGTTGAGGTAATAAGACTAAAATTCAAAGAAATTTGTACATGTGAAAAACAATGGATGCTCCTAATTAATCAATCACTCCCCCAAAAAAGTTTTAACATCTCCCTATTTCAGAAGTCATTTTTAAGCTTTTGTAAATGTTAAAATATGATAATTTCACATGCATAAAACTAAAGAAACTTAGAAGTGAATAACTGTTAAAGGGTTTATAGCAGTTTAGCTGGAAAAGAATTAACGGGCACAAATAAAAAATGAATGTGCATCTCAGAAATTTCAATTCTAGAACCTTACATTTTGCCCAAGTCTGTGCAATACGATGTTGTCAGACACAGAGGAAAAGCATGGTGGCTACCCAAATACAGGGGAAGATACATTGTAAAATTTCATGTCAGAAGAAAATTTAGAAAAGGACTTAAATATCTTGAAATGAAATTCTGTTTGAACGTAAACAAAACCTGTGTATTTTGAGATTCTCCAAAAATCCTTACGAACCAAAAAATTAAAATACAAATACATGTAGATGAGAAAAACCTCCGAAAAGCAACCCCACTCGAAAGCAAACAAGCCTGCAAATAGCACAGAGCTGATAGGAATGTCAAAACATGGGCAAGTGGCGATGCTGAAGCGTCTATCAGCATTCCTTCCTGCAGCAAAAAATGGTGCTGAAATCAAGCCCATTGCACAGGCTGCATTTTGCCAAATCTGACAAGAGTGGTCTCCCAGTGCTCGTCCATCCATTCATAGCAGTCATTTACAGAGCTATCTGTAATCTGAGCTGCACTCTTCTCCATGTTCTAAAGATTCTCTGCTGAAAATTATTTTTTTTTTTTTAAATCAAAAGCAGCTCGTCATGTTTGGGAAGAATTCTGATGTGCAGGGCCTGGTGCTGTAATTGTGTGCATTCCAGGAAGGCTGCAGGTCATGCTTGGCTGCAGGTGCAACCATGCAGCATTGCATGCTGGAGCTGCAGATGCACAAACCAACACATTTACTCCTCTGGGGTTAAAGGCTTTAAATGAGCAAAGCATTGGTCACCCTGAGCCTCTCCAGATAACTCTGTATTTGATACTCTCTGTACTGAGAGGGTACAAACTCACCTCAGGAGAAGGAGCTTTGATTTGCCTGACAGATGAGAGATTTGTTAACGGATTTATCTAAAACTGACATCAATCATGTGTTTTTCTACACAGTCATCCATACATTACTCTTTTCAGTCCAGGTTGTTCATGGATGAAGTTCTTGCTTCACCTTGGCTTGGGGCTGATCCTTCCATGAAGCTCAGCTAACAGCACTTGCACTTTCATACATCTCTAAGTGTCTCCATTTTTTCCCCATATAAAACACACAGTTTAAAGCTTTAGAACAGAATAATCTGATATTTTGTTAAATATTAATTCAAATAGACAATATGTCAAGATTTTTCATAAACATTTTTGACTCTCTCTATGATCTCATTCCTTAAAATGTACTTTATTCTACTGGCAAGAATTGCTTCAAGCAGTGACTGAGAAGCTGCTGCTCTTATTCCTTTTTCTGCTGTCCTCTCTCGCTACACCTGGGAGCCTCTCTCCCTGCTCCAGGCTCAGTTACTCTCACAGATGGAGCCAAACTCTCTGTGCATCCTTTGGCACAGGCTGATCAGCCATCAAATAAACCTGCAGGAAATCTTTCTCCTGCTGCTCAAAGAATGACCCAAAATTTCAAGGATCTCATCTCTGAGCCTCCCTTCCACGGCGCACAGATTTCCATCTGTGCTGTGCACAGGATGGCTCCACGAGTGTTTCATGCACAAATAAACCAGAGCTGGGCTTTGGAGGGAGTTTCACATTTCCAGGTGACAAACTCCCTGGAAGAAAAGGTCGTGTAACCATGTGAACCCACAGGGCCGTGTATTTTCCTTGAAATGTAAGAAACCTTTGCCAGTGGAGGCTGTTTTGTTGAAGAGATTGTGATGCAAGTGGAAAGAAACAGGAGAGGATATTCACTGTAACCTGTCAAATCACACAGAGCATATGGACCTGTGGGCACAGAGCCAGCACTGAGGCCACTCAGGCCACCACATTCACAGCTTTAAGGTGGCAAGCCCAACAAGGAGCAACCTACATGCCCAAAATCAGAGGAAATTCTCCACAAGAACTCTAATTCCAATCTGGGGCTAACTTCCTGGGCTTTAGCATAAAACATTTTCATCTTACAGCCATTGCTAAACACTGATTTTCTGTAAAACAGCATCATTTTACCTAACATGACAGAAACACTGGAATTAATTTTTCTCCCTCAGTCCCTGTGCTAATGACACATTTATCCTAAACAGGAATTAACCATCCTGTTTTTTTGGGCTGGCTTTCCAAAACAAGGCAGTCACATCACACCTCAGCAGATCTGAGCTTTCCCCTTGCCCCATCACTGCTGACATCCACAATGGTGCCTCTCACCACGGCATCTGTGAATACCTTAAATATATCACTAGCAGATCCAAAGAAAGCTGTAATATCTGCAAAAGCAGATGGTGTAATAGGCCTGGCCAGTTGGATAAAAGCCCAGGTTTTCATACCTTAAAATCAATTGAAAGCTCAAGCAAAATGAATCCAACAGCTCTCTGAATGTGTCCAGATTTGCACTTCAGCATAGTTTTTGCATGAGCAACCTCTCTTTAAAGAGTCTGGAACAGTGCTTACCAAGATAAATGGAGAAAGCATGTTGCCATGTAATGAAAGTAAAACCAGAATCTAGAATACAAACTGATGACTGGTATATAGCACATAAAAATAATGAGAAATTGAAAAGAAGGAGACAATGAGGCAAACAGCTTCAAAGGATCAAATATTCCCCCAAAACATCACAGTTATATCCATGGCAGAGAGCATTCATCAAAGGAACTCTCCCAGACCGTGCTGTTTGTCCTCCTACAACCTGAAATTTGGATTTGTATGTTTTCTTCCACCACTTCACACTCAAAAGCCTCAAAGGAGCATCCAAAGTAAACAGAGACCACATGAGAAAAGCCTGGTGACCCCAAACGTTATAATGGGCTTTAATGTTCACCTTTTGAGCTGTAAGCCTCCAGCAGGGGCCCTCAGGGTATATCAGTGCACCAATATTTCCAGCAGGAAGAGCCTCTCAAAAGCATGAAAGAACTTAACACAGAAACTGGATTTTTGTAATGATTTTCCTTAACATTTGCAGTGGGACTGCTATCTGCAGTTAGCTATTTCAACAAAAACACCTGCTTGCTCAGGAAAAAAGGCACTCTCAGACGTGCTGATATAAAGAGATTAAACCAAAGAGGACTTCTTTATATCCTTGATTTCTTCAGAAATAATCTAAATCTTCCATTTGATCAAAAATGTAAATCTTGTATACTAAAAGGCTGCTACAGAGCAAATACAGGAACAGAAATCTGTAGCACCCGGGGGCAAACATTTAACAGTCAGATGGGGAAGTACAATGTAATTAAATGTTCAACATTACAGCTCACTGACAACACTTATTTACCTACACTCACACCATGGCTAAAACCAATCTCATGCCCTGAGGCTTCACTTGCTCAGCCAAGACAGAAGTGAGATCTTTTTCCTTCTCTTGAGCCCCAGTTAGAACTAACAAGAAAAAAAGTCTTTCTTATTAGTTGAGCTTAAAATAATGATTTTTTAATTACTATTATTTCTTCTTAATTATTATAGGTTAGCCACAGCTAGTGGCAGGTAAGGGGGAGTACAAATCTCTGCTCTGAGACCATCCAAAAGGTTGTTTTCCATCACAGTAACCTTACCCCATAAAGAGAATGGGCATTGTTTCTGAGTGATTTTTTCAGCTTGCAAAACAGAGCTGAGCTTTTCACTCGAATTCTTTCTGTAACTGAAGGCACATCCAGCTCAAGGAGGATGCAGCTTTTTTTGGGCAAGTCTCTCAGGTCTTACAAACTGGTGCTCTCCTGGTCTCTGCCTGTGGGCTGCAGCTCCCCTGTCATGGTCAATAAAACATCGAGGAGCTGCAGCAGCTTTGGGTTTAGTGAGGTGGGATCCAGGTGAATTGGAGAGCCTGGAAATCCAGAAATTGAAATAAAGGTGCTTAAACAGCACCTCAGGGTCTCAGGCACCATAAAGCTACAAAGCATTCAGCCACTGAATGGGGTCTCTTGGGAGATGATATTTCTTATGCAAGACTAGATTGATTCTGGTTTTTTATTTCATGGAATCCTCTAGCTGAGCTTTTCAAAAGCATTCTCCTCTGCACAGAAAGATGTCCTCTGAATCCTGTTCCCATATTTTGATACTCCCTTCAGTTATCAAATCCTTCAAACATTTGCAGGCTGAAACCTTGATGTTTTTGAATAGCACAATTTTATCCATCCAAAGTAAAAACCACTTGAGCAAAAAGTATCATTGCTTGGTTTTGCTGCTAACATTTCTTTCTAACGTCAGTTAAACTTAGATTTCCTTATTCAGTGCAGTATTCTTAAATTTCTGAAACCTAAGGAACCATAAAAATGTATAATAGGAAGAAAAATACATGTTGCATTTAACAAAATACTTTGGAAATTGGATATTTGAAAGATACCAAATTAAATTAGCTGATGGCCTCAGTGCTCTAAAGAAAAAGCAAAGACTTCTTGGAGTGGTGGCAGAAAAGGAGATAGGGAGCCCTGCAATTTATTTTTTAACCAATCTGATGTACGTTCACTTGCAATTTACAAACCTAAATAACAAAAAAGCCCACATTATTTGGTTCACACAAATTATTTCCTAACAAAAACAACAAAAAAGGATGCCACGATACACTGCAAATCCCTGAGCTAATTTAAAATTTAAAAAGGGAAGCAAATACTCAGCTCCAGCCAGACCCTCTCACAATGGCTCTGTCCTTTCTGTGCTCCTGCACTCTTGGTAATTCCTCCCTCCTTCATTTCTCCTTTGGCATCCTTTGCCCCTCCTGGCCTCCTCACCAACCTCCCTCCACATCTCAGGATTAATAATTTTGTGCCTGAAATCCCTCAGTTTGTGCCTCTGCCTCTGCCCTGCACCTGCCACTCAGGGCACTGCTGGATATTTACACCTTCATCATACTGAGCACTTTTAAACCAGCCCCAAGTCAGGCTCTAGGGCTAAAATATTTAATCTACAAATTCTCGATGTTATAATAACATATATTAAGTACTTCCTTAAAATCCTTCTACCCAAAGGCAATTTTTTTTCAGTCAAACCAACTTTAGTTGGGATTTTCACCTACAGTGGAAATTTTTCTAAGATTTCTATCAGTCTGAACTTACCTAAAAAACCTGTGTTTTGAAATTAAAGAAGCATCACTGCTAAAGCAGTATCTATAATATTTTCTTTTTTTAAATCAGATTCATTGAGAAACTTGTCACAAAGAAAATTAACCTATGTATTGCAAAAATGATTTCTTTTCAAATCACTGGAAATGTTTAAAGCACAATTTTCTGACAGAACTTTACTTCAATATTAGCTTCAGAACTGGGATATTCTGTGCACAGAAGAAATATCCTACATGAAAATAATCATACAAACCCTCCTGTGCTGTGTCAATAAGTCAGTGCTCTGCCATAATGCCATTATCTCCCTTGAGTACCACAGCCCCATTGTGAGAAGCTTTTAGCATCCTTCATTCATTCTTGGACATTAATTGACATCTTTGCCACAGACAGGTTATGATCCATTCAAATCAAAACCAAGATTTTGTAACTGTGGGGACTTTTTTCTTAAAAAAACAAAGTGTAATCACTGTATCTCTACAATAACCTTAATTATCTGCCACTCCCATCTCAAGGCACTGAATTGCCACATTTTCAAGATATTGGTTTTAAAGAGTCCTTCCCACTCTACACCAACCTCTTCATCAAGTGCAGGCAGCAGCTCCAGGAAATGTAATTACTGAGCAGCCTTGTATATTTTGTAACTTGAACTGGAGAGCTCCAGTCATCTAAATTCCCCTAATCAATCTTTAGCACAAGAAAACCTTCTAATTGGAACCACCAAAAAAGAAAAGTCCCTTATTAAAAGACCACACAACAGAAAGGAAAGAGGACATAAGTTTTGGGTTTGTTTATTTTAAGTAAACAGCAGGAATTTTTAATCCCTTCAAGGAGATTCAAAGCAGTTTGGTAAACTTATGCCATTTCTCTGCTAGTCAGAATTTCTGCCATCATTTACCAGTTGCTTTAACTCAAAAAGATAATCCATACTTTGTTCCTCAAGCAACAGGCACACATGGAGAAGAAAATAAACTGCAGACAACGTAACTGTCTTCCTAGCAATATGTCCCCAAAGGACATGAAACTGCAGCTTAAATATATGAATTTTTTTGCTAAGAAAGGATTAACCAGTTGGCCCATGGTACTGGTACAGACCATTATAAAGGCACAGGTGTGTGACCCTTTGCAGAAGGAGCTGCAGGCACTCAGCATTTGTCCCTGTTTACACAATTTATTATTTACACAACTCCACTGCAGGAGCTCTGCAGTCACTGCAATGCTCAGGTCAACAAACATGCAGTGCTCAGACCATGAGTGACTCAAATTCAAACCTGCCTCCTGAAAATTACCTAAACTTCTCCCTTGGTCTTAGCACGTTTTTATTCTGCAGAAATTCAGCAGCCACAGGAAACAAGGCCCACTAATATCAGAAGGGGAGCTGTGAAGGTTTCATGTCTGCAAGAACCTCAGTGACTTCACAAATTCATCAATATCCAAACGTGCTCCTCCCATGAGGTTGAAGCTCAATTCACAGCCCAGCTCTCCAGGAACACACACTGCCACCTTCCCCTTCCAGCTTTTCCCACCATTTAACCCAGTCCATGTCCCAGGCTGTGCAAGCACCTCTCTCCAGCCAGCTCTGAAAGCACCAACCCTTCCTGCTGGACATCCTGTCCTGGGGGCTCCCGGTGCCACCGCCCCCTCTCAGCATGGTCAGCACCTCCAGTGCCTCTGGACACCTCTCCTCACACCCAGCACCCCAAGCACATCCTCCTGTTTTGTGTTCCACAGGAAGTTAATGTTAAATGAATTTAATGAGGAGAGTCAAAAAGGTTTCATGGTTTTGTACCCGTGTGTCAGCCCTGGGAGGCAGCAGCTCAGTGGGGAGGTCTGTGCACGCTCGGAGCTGTGCCAGCAATCAATGTGTGTTATAAACTAAACCTGCCCTGCCCAGATCATTGTGCTCTGCTTTTGCTGTCCCTCCATCTCTCAGGTTATTCTCTAATTTGCTAAAGCCAAATGACAACAGATTAGGACACAAGTGCTTGCCAGGCTTCTCACTTTTGAGAGTGCAGCAGTGCTTCCAAAAGGTAAAAGATCTTGAATCAACAAAAAAGAAGTTTTGAAGAACACTCTATTTTGTACACTCCAAAGAGCAACATTTGGACTTAATATGGTGCAATCTTTTAAAACTACATTTGGACAAACTACTCAGTGACATGACACAGATTTTTTTTAATAGGCAATATGTTGGATCCCAGAACACTTCATTTTCTTTGACGTTCACAGAGAAAAAGGAAAAACTGTTAATTCTACAGCAGCATCAAAAAAAAAATACAACTCTGGTGTTTTGTCTCAGATGACCATAATTAGAATGCTTTTGAACAGAAAAGATTGTGTGGTTAAAACTTCTCTGAAGCAAAAGAACACTGAAAAGTGACTAAAATGCTTCAGCTGTTCTCCAAATTGCAGGTACTGCGTTCATTTCTTTGCAGCCCACTGCCAATATTCTCCAGCAGCTACAGCTCTGCTTGGAGCATCTTGCACTAATGATGTGTTGCCTGACAACCAAATAAAGCTGATGATTCTGCAAATGGGGCAATCAAATTGTGACAAACTAACGGGATGTTGATTAGGCCAACAGCTGAGTCCTCCTTCGTGTTTCCCACTCTGCAATGCCACCTTTGGAAAATACCTGCTCATCCTGGAACAGAACTCTTTTCTCATTAACATCAGTTTCAGAATTCCATTGCTCCAAAAAAACCAAATCATTTTTTTTGGATGATTTCAGATGAGGGTTGTTTAAAGTCTGCATAAGAGTCTGAGGCATCTCAGAAGTGCAAAGCATCACCCAGAGAAACAAAGATAGCTAATTATGAGGTCAGAAAAAACTTCTCTGACAAGATCATGATTGTATTTTAAAATGACTCCAGGTAGAGCCAAAGAACATCGTGTCACAGGGCTCTCCAGATACACCTCACAGCTTTGTTCTAGCTTGAATATTTAACTGCAAGTTAACACTGCAAAGGAAAATGCAACATAATAACAAAAATTTAGGTAAATTTTCTGAGAGGTTTCTCAGCCCAGAGATTGCCACAGGACAAAACACGTACTGAACACAAAACACAATGTGTTTTAAGTGCTTAAACCTGGTGAACTGCTTATATTTTAACATATTTATAGGAAATTGACTTTTTTTTCTATGCAGTGAGCTGATGCAAATGCATTTTATGCAGTTGTGCCCTGTCCTATTTCCACTGCAGGGACACCCTGGAATATTCCTCCTCCTTGGAGTGCCCCTGGCAGGGGCAAATCCAGGTTTCCCCACAGGAGCAATCCTTTGGGAGCTGCTGCTCCATTCTGCCATTCCAGCCCCTGTGTCCTGCAGTGGTTTCAGCTGATTCAGTCACCATTTCATCCAATGCTTCGTCCAAATTTTCATACCTGACAATCCAATTTAGAATAAATGATGCTCTTGACGGGGGGAAGGGACTGTTTGTGTGGAATTATTCTTCAATATCTGCTTACAGATCCAGATACATCACAAAAGCTGCTGGAGAACAGTAGCATTAATAAAAGGCTGGTTTCCATGGAGAACAAAAAAGGTCAAATCATCATTTATTGCAAAGAGTTCAACTTCATCAGTTGAGATTGATACACACTTAAGAAAATAATTAAAAAGTGGCACCAATGCCAATTGCTTACATGGCTTATGACTTGAAGGCAACATCTCAGGTAAAAGCTCTCATGGAAATACATTTTTATTGCAAATGAGAAGTTATTGGGAAGATAAAGCAGGTGAAAGGGAGCCACAGGAAAGAGCTGCATGTCATGCACTCGTGGGACGAGGTGTGCACAGAGAATTTAATTTCTGTAATTAAATGTCAGGCTACATAAAGCAAGAATATAATTAGTTCAGCATAATTTAGTGCCATTCAGATGGAACTGGAGCCTTGTGTACTCACCAAACAATTTGTACTAAAACAACACAAGCTGTTCAAACAAATTGACATTTTTAATTCCTGCTCGTAACAGACCTTTACTATCAGTTTCTGAGAGAAGTTGTTTATTACGAATACAAAATCTTTCAAAATACTTTGGAAGGATGAGACTAGAAAATGCCAAAGCCATCTATCACAAAATAATCAAGTATAATAACCAAGTCAAGATAACACTGCAGTAGTGTGCATTCTCTTACTAGGATCACCTAAAGAGAGGTAACACTACAGGAAAAAAAGGCAAATAAAATCATGAAGTTGATAAATTAATAATTTAATAGGGTTACCCAAAACCCTCTGCACTTTGAAAAGATCTGGGCACTTAAAAGAAGGTGGAAAATAAAAGGGAAATCTGCTGGTCTTGATATTGTTCAAGATACTCCCCTTGTTGCATTATGAAAATACTCTTTACTCTAAGACACTCAAGAACTGAACTTTTTTAATATCCAAGATGAAGTTATTTCATGCCAACACCCTTAATTAATAGGAAATACTTCTATAAAGACCCTTACACTCAGAGAAGATGCATTAAGTACCAATGATCTTGAATTTAATCTATACCTGAAATTCTTACTCAAGGAAAAAAACTTCAAGGGATAAAGATTCAGACAAGAGAAATAAAACAAAAAAACAAGCACACCCCTAAAGAAACAAAAACTTTGTTAACTAATGCAAAATGCTATCCAGTTAGCAGTTTCCTGGTTTTATCTTTACTCAGGGCATTAGTGGATCAGCTGATGTTCCAAAATTTGCATTGATGCTGCTTTAAAAAAAAAAAAAGAAATCAAAACAAAAAAACCCAAACAACAACAACAAAAACCCAAAAAACCCCCCATCATCTTCATCACAGTCAAAGCAAGTAATTGTGCATTTTATGCATTTATTGCTAATTATATTTGGAATGGGAATCGTGTTGCTCCCTAGCCTTAATCTCATTTAAGAAAAGATTAACCTTTCTTGACTTTTCACCACAGAATCAACTCTTGACAATAACATGAGAACAGACACAGGACACTCACACATCCCCTGAAAGGTTACAGCACATTTCCAATTACTCTTCTATTGCTCTATCAGACTACATAATCTATTTACAAGGGAGAATTTCTGCATTTCATTAGGTTCTAATTAGAAAACACTGAAGGGTGTGTCAGAACAGCCCGTTTCTGTGCAAGACAGAAAATGTTTTGATTCTGAACACAAATTACTTCAGCTCGACAGTATCAGAAGTTGCATAAAGACCCTCACAGCAGAATATCTAAGGTAAAACCTGGCCAAAACATTAAAATAACCTGAAACACATCTACAGCAAAGGAGCAATGCTGACAGTGAACATGACTTAGCTGAATCAAGCAGGGCACTGTTCCCCTCCAGAAGGATATTCCCAAAGGAGCCATTGGAAATTAAGCTTCCTATCTGAGCAATACTTAGCCCCATATATATTCACGGAGTTGGAATAACCCACAAAGGTTCTTATGCTTCCCACTTCAAGACTGAGTTCATTTTTATTTTTAAATATCTGCATGGGGGAAGGGTGTGCAGGAGTGTTGATGGCTTGAAACTGGTTACACAAGCACAGTAATAAAAGGGAAGGAATTCTTCCAGCAAGCAGTTCATGCACAGATGCCGTAGCCTTGAATTTACAGGAAACCCACAATCATCAGAGAGGAGTGTGACAGAGAGCCAGAATGTGAGCTGGTGCACCACGAGTGACACAGTGGCTCAGGCATTTCACATTTGAGGAAGGAACTGGTGAACCCTGCCTGTTAAATTCCTGCCACCGCCTTCCTCCCCAGCCAGACCCCACTTCCAGGGCAGGACACAGCTCTGCCTTCCACCTGTGTCTCACACAGCCCTGAACACCAGGGCTCTGCAGAAATCATTGTGAACCAAGCTCCTGCTCAGAGCTGAGCAGAGTGAGGGGATTGAGATGTGTCCTCTTGCTCCAGAGTGGCTTTGTGACGAGCAGGGCAAGGCGCCCTGAGCAGCAAAGCACACTCTGAAAGGTAACCAGTTGTGTTTTGGACCCTCTCTCTGCCAAATACTTTCTTAAGCTAATATTGATACTTTAACCACAGCTCAAATTCTCTGACTGAAGTAAATATGCCTTTATAGTGGATTGCTTTTTCTGGACATTTGCCACTGCAGACATTATCCTCCGTTAATGACAGAAATGGGACTAGCCCTTGTCGAGGAACTGCTTGAGAACACACATTCTGCTTTTTCTTTTTGTGAGCACAGAATATGGAAAGCATTAACGTATTGAACTACACATAGCAAATATGCCTTTAAAAAATTAAACCTTTTAGCTTCTTTTGGTACATTTAATTCTCATCCCTAGGTATTTTCTGAAGTATTATTCTCGCATGCCCTTGAATTTAGACCTCATTTCATCTCTGCAGAGCTCCCAAGCAGCAGATCTTGTCAGACAGTGATTTGATTTGTCACACTACAGTGGGTGAGATGGATTATGCCCCTGATCTGGCAGCACCGAGTGAAATGACACGTTTCCTGCACATTATGGAGTTATGTATCAACACTGAGTACAGCCCTGTGGTGCCTCTACCAACAGGCCCCAGGATTCCTTCAGCCTCTTTCTTCTCAACTGGAGCATTTCCCTTAAAAATTATTACAAATAAAACCTGATTAGCTTAACTGTAAATATAAGTATCATATAAAGATCCGTAGTCTGTTTGTGGGGGTTGTTTTTGTTTTGTTGCTGGAGTATTTCTATTTAACTGTTACTCTTTTTCCATTAAAAGGTCTGTCAGCTTTGCTAACTGGACTCAAACTGTGATGCCAATGCAATCATTTAATCTCCAATAATTCAGTCTGAGAAAACATGCAGATCCAATCACTGTTCCTCTGAGGTGACACCCTAACAATGCATCACCAGATAAAGTCAGAGATTGTAGCCACAAGCAAGTGATGGTGATGCCAAGCCCTTCACCTCAGCTGTCAGCGAAACCTCACAGGACCATTTGTCTGCAGTAGCTGCAATTACATTTTAGCATTAAAAAGCCTAAAAGTGAATAACCATGTTTCCTTCAGAGAACAGCACAAACCACCCCATTCTTAATTTCTTTTCAGTAGATAGAAGTTAAGCAGCCCAGTGATATGTCTTTAAAGGTAATTTGTACCACCACATTTCAAAAATGTCTCTTAATCCATTTTTATTATTAAAACTGGTTACCAAATAGCAGAAGCAGTTCCCATGAAAGTCACTACAAATGAGCAGAGTCTTGAAGAGCAGGCACTAAATCTGCATGGGAGATAAGCTCTTCTTCCAAACCTGCCATGTCTCTATGACACACAGGCAACAATGCTCATTTTAATCACTCAATGTTTATATTTTCTGCTTTGGACAGTATCTTTTTATGACTATGTGATACCTGGCAAGAAAATAAGCCATGAACAACAAATTCAGAGTTTTAGAGAGAGCAGGGAGCTCTCCCCCCTGTCAGCAGTTCAGTCACTGTGTTTGAACAGGTGTGCACAGCTTTGGTTACCTGAGTTTAGGCTGATTGCTGAAGGGGACTTGCAGTTGCCAATGGCCACATGCACAAATTTCACAGTGCTCTCAACATTTACTTGCAAATAGTCACTGAATTTTCATTCATTTTAAAACACCATAACATTCAGAATCCTCATGGAGGATTATATGACTCCTTGAGGAGGAAGGAGAATAAAGACAACATTTTGGAATCCATATACACTCTTCTCATAGCTCATAGTTGATTTCCTAAATTTTGCAGTGTATATTTAAAGCACCAACCAATGCACAGATTTTTAGAAATGTTCTTCAATTGCAGCATCCACAACTATAATAGGAAAAAGTAGAGTCACAAACCATTAAGAAGATCCATGCAGAAAGTGACATCATTAAAAGGGAGTCATGGAGAGATGATTTTCTGTTCTGGGATTTGGGAGGTTGTTTTCATTTGTACTGGTTTTCTCTTTTTATTTTTTTATTTATTTGAATTGAAGGTTGCAAGCACAATATTGGATAATGCAAGTCACCAGCCACTTCTGCTCCTATTGCATTATTTCTGATGACTAAGAATAGCCTTTTGCAAATTACTGTAATTTCAAAAAGGATAGGAATGAAACAAAACATCTCCTTCATGCATCTCTTTCTCCCATGCCTTTTATTGCTTTCTACTTTTCCACACATAACCAGAAGTGAAAAAAGCCCCAAAGTGTATTTTTGTTCATTTGGTTAGAATTTAACTTTTAAATATAGCAAATGACAGCTCTACATTGATAATCCTCTGAGGAAAGAAAATGCAGTTATTGAAGCTACTCATACAGGGCATACAGAATATCACCTCTCACAGCAAGCAGCCAAGCAAGAGCTAAAAACACAGCAATTTCTTAAATTCAAGTCCTGTCCTGCACATCAGGTGTCAGAACTTCCACTGCAGGGGAAAAAGTGCCATTATCCAACCCTGGTGTTGTCAGAAAGCACCACCTTCTGTGTATCCAAACTTCCAAAACCGTGTGATGGATTTCTAGTTCTCACTACTTGAGAAAAGTTGGTCTTCACCCAAAGACTGAAATATTTAATTAAATGACCAAAGTAGGATCAAAGTGTTATCAAATGGTTTTATGTGTGAAAAGGAGAAAAACAAAACAAACCACACAAAAATTATTCTTCAGTGAAATCACAAATATTTACAAACAAGGGCTGAACCCAGATAATGGCCTGTTAACCAGCCTGACCTATTTCCTAAATGCAAGTTAATTTCCCATTTAGAGCCAGATGTTCATTAGCTCATTTTCAAGGCAACTTTCCCTCCCCTCTAACCTACACATCAGTTCATCTTGGAATTACTGCCAGATTTTGAATTTCACTAGTAACTAACACAAAAGGAAGATTTGTCATTACAATTGAACTGACTCTGCAAAATCTTTTGGTATATCTGAGAATTGATATTATTACTGATTTAACTGAATTCTATAACAATTGTGCCTATAGATACAAAGACAGGTAGCTTCATATAAATGTTGATAAATATTTAGAAATGCAAACATTTGTTCTGTGCTATTCATGACACATATCTGGCTTTACAATTCAGATCTGTCAAATATCACAGACATGGCTTTGGAAATATTCACAAGACTCTAACCAAGCAAAAATGTCAATAAAATGCAGACTCAATAAATAAATAAATAGACAAGTTGCCTGATAACAGTAAATAAAGTTTGCTGGAGCAGTCAGATATTGTTGTTCTTCATGCTTTACCCAAAGAGGTTTTATACATCAATGCTGCAGGTGTCACATCACCCAACAACAAATGCAGATTGAATGCAATTAACTCAAGTGGCTGGTTTCCATTTCAGCCCCAGTGAGGTTATACAGAAAGGCCCCAATCTTCTTAATGGGGCTTGCACAGCTCTGGGTGTCACGTCAGGACTGCTAACAGAAAAGGGAATTTCACTCACCAAAAAAACCCCAAATAATAGAAACAGGAAGAAATAAAAGCCCAGAGGAGCCAGCTGCTTTATTACAGCAAATTCTGTAATGGATCTCCCAAATAGTGTTTATACTGCAAAACCCACTGATAAAACTGTGCTTGCCTGAACACCTCCAGCTACTGCAAGTTTAAAAGATTCCAAAGGACCTTCACACTTACAACCATCAAATACACACACACAAATTTACAACAGTGCTACTGGGAAATAAACAAGCCCAGCACCATTCCCTCTCCCTGCAGTCAGTCTGTGCAGGGATCTGGAATCTCCTTCACTCTGTCCCTGCAGTCAGTCTGTGCAGGGATCTGGAATCTCCTTCATCCCCTCCCTGCAGTCAGTCTGTGCAGGGATCTGGAATCTCCTTCACTCTGTCCCTGCAGTCAGTCTGTGCAGGGATCTGGAATCTCCTTCATCCTCTCCCTGCAGTCAGTCTGTGCAGGGATCTGGATCTCCCTGGCAGCACTGGGCACTGAGCTCCTGCTCAGGGAGGGAGAGCTGGGCAATGCCCTCGCTGCTGGGCATCCCCTGGGTACCAAACATGCAGCAGCAACAGCACAGAGAGAGTTTAACTGTGCAAATGACAGCATCTCCTGCTGACAAGCCAAACTCCTGTTTATTTGCAGAAATCATCCAGACTGAAACCAAAAACCTTAATTTAGCTTAAAACTTATTCTTGCACAAACTTCTTTCTGTTCACCTAATAAATCTCTGAGAACTAAGATCTGTTGCATGCCCAGTATCTCTGTTCTGTATTCTGTCATTTCCTGTGTTTGAAGCTGGATTTCTGATGTGCTCTGTAGCTTTGTGCATCCCAGTGGATTTCTGACCATGTCACACCCTCAAACAGGTCACTGCAGTTATTACCTGTGCTTAGGCAGCCAAAATTAACAACTTCATGGGTCCAGCTACCCCCTTTTCAGCAATTCTGCTAAGACTGGAACCTTGTGCTGACTTCTCAGATGCCACAGCCAGGCTTCAGGGGTTCTTTTCCCCTTCGCCTCCTCAGTGCAAAGAGGAGGCACAAACACATCCTGTCCTTAGGCACAAAAATAAACGTTTACCTTCCAAATAAACACTGCTACTTTATTTGGGAAACTTTTATGAAGTCAAAAGGTGACAGAAGTAGCAGCTTTTTTACAGGAAAGGGAGATGCACTAAATGAAGAGCTTTTAAAAGTAATTCCAGCAAAATAAACTGAGTTTTTCCCCCTAGTTTACAATCAGCAGAAGTTTGTGAACCTTTGCACACAAAATACTTATGATTAATCAGACCCTTTTGTCCAAAGGTTACAATTACCATTAATTTGCTGTGAGCTGCTAAATTAATTGTCCTGAAATGAGGCAGTTTTTCAATTAGAATTTGTTGATCTGTAGACAAAAGTAAGGTGGACGTTTACAGGGAAGGTTTTTAACATAATTTATACTTCAAGAGAATGAATACTACATAGAATATTTATTCTTCTAAATTCTCAGATAGTTAATATGGACAAATTGAGCAGCTGGCTTCTCGCCTAAATAAATACAAGAAAATTGTTTGGGTTATTTGGTTAACTGGATTTTAAAAAGCCTAGAAGAAAAACATACATAAGTTTCCAAAAGCAACTATTGAGAATATTTACATTACAAGGCTCTGCATCCCTGCTCACCTCTGAGGAATGGTCATTAACTTCCCACCCTTCCCCACCTGAACCACCCCAGGTACCACTATTTGACAGCCCCTCTCACAGCCCTGCTGCCTTTGAAGAGCAGCTGATTTTCTGTGCAGCTGAGTTTGTTCAGCACTGAACAGGACAAGCTCATTCAGCCTCACTGCTGGGCTGGCAGGAGCAGCACAGGCAAGAATTCCCTGCCCCAGGCACCTGCAGAAGGGTTTTGTGACTGCACTTGTGTCGTTTGTCTCAATACTTCCCCTTTTAATTGCAGCAGGAAAATCATCTGTCAGCTCTTTGCAGAGGCCAGATCAGCCAAGGGAGGGTCACTGATAAGGGGCACAGAACAAATTCATTCTTATCTGTCCTCCTGATAATTCTGCAAACAAACAAGGGAGAAACTGCAGAACTGGGCTTTAAAGCCTGTCTGCCTTTTTAGGATGAGTAAAAACCCCAAACAGCTGTACACTCTTTTCCATTTAAAGACTGACTGAAGCTTTCTGCATCACAAGTTCACTAATAGCAAAAACCCATTCTGAAGTGAAGCTGATGAGCAGGCCTCCTCCTAAAATGCCTAAGCATAAGTCAGAGATGTAATCTCATCTCCTTTTAAAGTTTATATTTACTTTTCTATTTCTCTGCATAATTTCTTTTTGAAGAAAGCTAAGAGGCTTATTTTTACCATACAGACTGTATCTAAAAATGCAGTGATTACCTTCCGTCAGATAAAAATTACAATTTAAAAAATAAATGGGGAAAAAACCAGGCAAATCTAGCAACACTTGTATATAGAATCTGTTTGACACAGATCTATAAATGGTCTGTAAAATTCATAAAACAGACACATCAAAATAAGTTTACATTAAGGTATCCAAAGGAATATGTTGCCTATCTGGCCTTAGATTACTTACAAATTAAGCAGCAAAGTAAAATTTGCACACTCCGTGAGCCAGAAGAGAGATGCCATGGTAACTACCCCTGTGATTTTGCATTTCTGTGGTACAGTCAATGTACACTTCCTATCAAGAGTCCAAACTAACATCAGAGAAAAACGAATAAACAAATATTACAGCCAAGCCAAAGTTAGGCTAAACAACACTCACAATGGAAATAGAAGAGATGACATTTATATACCCAGCTGAGAAACAGATATATTTCTTATTTCTGAAGGACATAAACACTTATGGCTTACACTTTAACAGGCAGAACAGGCTCCATGGACAACAGCACCTTTTTTATCACCTAAATATTTTCCCATTTTCACATTTATATTGGAGAACATTTCTAAAAGCAGCTTAGATTTAAGCCATTAATCAATTCTAACACTTCTAACACTATAGAAGTAATTCTTCATTTTAGTGTTACAGTTTTAAAAAGATGCTAAAGTTAATTTAAATTTCTAAAGCCATAGAGTTTAATGCTTTAATCAGCCTGTTAAAACAAATGCACATCTAACTGTTCATTATTTTGAAAGCATCAATGTTTAATGTTCTTGCAAGGCTCCAGGAGTATTTCCACCTCCAGGGATGGTGACACCTCCAGTCAGTCCCCACTGACAAGTCCCCATCTCAGCCACACTCAGGTTGTGCAGCTGAAGGAATAAAATTTACCATTTGAGACTAAAATGCTAAACCTTGCAATCACAGCCAGGAACCATAACTCAGATGGAAATGCTCCACAATCACCTGCACGGAGTCAGCCCCACAACTCAACCCAGGCAAGGGGGGTTCTCCACAAAATCCACCTCTCTTCCTCCCTGTCACTCACCTCCAAACTCCTCAAATGTTCCCAAAGATTTTTCCCCACACTTAACCAGTATTTCAACTCTGATTTTGCACCTAATGACAAATATTTTCTCATCTGCTGCAACAGTTTTGCCTCACAAGCTTTTCCCAGTGCAGGCTGAGGAGCAGCATCACACGGCTCATTCTCCTTACCCAAACACACTGGAATGGACAAAGAAAACTGAGCTTACAAAACTCTAATTTCACACAACATTTACTGAGACAGGACACAGGCTTGTGAGACAATCTTTGCCAGCAAGAAATCAAATGAGGAAAAAACCAAACAAACCAATGTGAGAAGGAAGTGACAAACTCAATTGTTTCATGCAAAGGCAGCCAAAAGGTTTCCACAGTTTGAAATGAGGATCTTCACTCACCCTGGCTTTGCTCAGGAAAAGCAGAGATGGCCAAGCTGTGGAGTACCTTTTCTGTTTCTGGGAATAGAAGGCTAAAACCATAAGTACACTTCACCACTAGGCCTAGACTAGCTGAGGTTAATGCTCAACATCAAGGGAAAATTCAAATTTACTCCTCAGACAATGTCTACCTGGACTGGCACAGTCTGTTTCTCTTCCTGTGGCCCAAATCCCACTCAGAAAACATTCTTGTGAATTAAACACTACGTTCAGTTATGTCTCATTACTATAGAAGCAGCAGACTTTTCTTTCAATCCAACATTCACAGTCCCTACTCTCAGGAGATTTTTTTAATCACCAGTGAGAGAAAATTCTGCTCAGAATTTCCTGGGACAGCTTAGAGCCATCTGAGTGCTAAATTCTCCTCCTGATTTGTCTGTCAAAGCCATCCCCAGAATTTTTATGAAACACCTTAGTAAAGCTCCATCTGTTTTGTGGCAAAACAGCAGAACTTCACCAGAAGCACTGTAGCTAAGAACCATTTAAGGTCTAAATCTGCATGTCTACCAGCTCACCTTAATTCAGAATAAAGTTACTGGAAATGCACACAGCTGACTGGCAGCTCGTGACAGAAAAGCGTGGCAAGTGCTTTTAGGTACCACCCACACACAGAACCCAGCCTGTCCATTATCACCATCTCTCCCCCTTTCTCCTGGTTGTTTCTTGGAGAGCAGCTCTGACCTGGCACCCTCAGGAATGTTATTTCAGAAGAAATACAGAAAACCTACACAGCAATCCAAATAAGGATGTGAGGTGCAAAGCAAAACCCAGCAACAATTCAGCCCCAGGGAAATCAAGGCAAGGGTAGAAGACAAGTATTAAAATAAATAAGTGTCTAAAAAGTAAATCTAGTGCATCCTGTTTACAAAACCACAATTCCCTGACTAAGGGGTTGATTTTCCCTGTGGAAATCAGCCACTCTCACAATTGTGGAGCTTTTCTCCATGGTCACTCCACAGCCCTGCTCCACCAGCCTCAGAATGGAAGCTGACTCTGGCCTCTCTTTTTATTGTCCTCTTTTCCACCTTTAACACTGTTATCCTGCAGGAGAGGGGAGGAATCTCTTTCATTCTGCCATGCTCTGCTTCTGCTCTCGGAGAATATCCTCAGAGCCACACAAACAAAGTATTTCCTGGGATTTGCAGCAATGGCTATTGAAAATTAATTACCTTTATCGAGTTTGATATGAAAGTGGATCATGAACTGCACCATGCAGCTATATGTATTCCCAGAATTGATTAAAGACTGAATATTTGGAATCAGTGCCATAAAATAGCAGGGTTTGCAGGAGGAGTCTGGAGGACAGTGGCAGCTCCCAGCTGAGCAATGGGGAGGTGCTGCAGGGTGCAACTACAAATACAGCAAGGTGGCTACAGGGAAGAGAGACTGTATTGAAACAGAAGCAGACTTTTCTTACTTTTAAGGGGTACACTGTCTGTTTCCTGTAGGTTTAGTTCTGAGCCCAGCACGGAGTTCCATTCAAGGTGCAATTTATAGTCTCTCTCTGAACTCCAGTTACTCTTTCCCAACCTCCCTTTAGAAACTTTTCATGATTCTCAAGCCATGTATTTTCACATCACACAGTTCCTTGAGCACACCTTTCCCTCCAGCAACTGAACCTCAGCACTCTCAGCACTTGGAAGGCACATTAGTCTGGAAATTCAGCCTGACTTGAATAGGGCAGCCAATAGGAACAAGATGGATGGTTTGCTATCAGACCAACACGATCTGATCCTGACAACACAAACCTTGCCCATCAGGAGCTCAGACAGCTCTTCACAGATAAGTTTCTGGAACATTAACTTCTACACTTCCAGAATGTTGACTGCCAGGAGCCAGACCACACAGATCACAGTTGGACAGAGCTTTCTAACTGTGCTCAATTCTGACAGAGACAATAACTTATCATATTTATGCATTTGTGATTTGTTTTGTGCTGTTAAACTGCTGCCAAACACAAGCCTGCGACATGCATTCCTCCCTAATACCTTCAGGAATCCCAAGAACCAAGTCATCTTCAAAACATGCAGGAATACCTCACATATGGAGATCTTCAAAGACAGAAGATTCCTCCCCAGATTCTTTGCACAACTTTCAGCAGTTGTACATTTCCTTTTCGCATCTTGAGTTGATGACAGGGAACAAGATGCCAGTTTTTCCAGGCACAGGAACACACTGCAAAGCACTCGCACACCATTCATGCGCTTGTTACAGACCTAACTCTTCTTCCTATGTGAGATCAAAACATTTCACACGCAGCACTACATGAAAACAACATAATTAAAAACATGCTTCAAAGTCGCCGTGTGTGTCAATCATGATGGTGTTCATGCATTTCCACTGCACATCTCTTCTACATATCTGGGCATTTTCAGGCTTTCATCTGGTTTGAAGAATGCTGAAAACTTCCAGGAATTCCTGTATGTTTCCAGGTAGCTCTGTTACCTCTCCATCCTTTGAAGATTGTCCCACAGTTCTTACCTGTTCCTCCCTCCCCTGCATCCCCAAATTTGCCAGGAGCACCAGCGTGTTTTGTCACTGGTTTCACTGGGACACGCCCAGCACTACAGCATAGCCCTGACTCCAGGATTACGTGCCCAGAAGTTCTTGTGATGACCTCTTAATCCCTCACTAAGGGGTTAAGATTTCCTCAGAACTACCTTTCAGAGCCTGCATACCACTCTGTGCAAACACAGTCCTCAGAGGAGGGCACTGGTGGCAACACAAAACAGAAATGCATTTTATGCTTATCCATTCCATTTCTCCTTTAGGAATGAAACATTTCTAAAACCCAAAGTCTCAGGCCAAACCAGAGACTCAGACATCACCTCAAGGGAACAGGTTTATTTCAGGGCAAAACCTGGCTATTACTTCTACACCTGGTTTAGCTACTTCTTAGTGAACAAATTCTCATTTAGGAAATTGATGTTTTTTAAGAGACAACCCATCAATCTCAAGCATTAACAAGAGCCTACTTGACTGCTGACATTCAACCTAACCTTGCAAAGAAATAGATCATAATCAACACAGATTCACTCTGAATACTTTATATATACCACTTACACTTTCCTAGGTTTGGTTTTTTAGGCAACCCAAATGCATCAGTGTTATCACCATGAAGACTTGGGAGTGTTGTCCTCCAGCCAAATGCTCCATGTGAACTCCCAACTGGTCAGCAAACAGTCCCAGATTTACATCTGGGGCCAAGGCAGACACAATTCTGAGCTTCCAGAGCATCTATTAAGCTCTGTGCCATGAGTCATGGGCGATGCTTCTGCTTCCCACTGCTGCAGAGGAGTGGGGGAAGGAGAGCTCTGTGTGGGAAAGAACTCTACATCTAGACAGAGTTTGGCACAGAAGGCTGCAAAGCTCTGCTCATTTACAGTATTATTCTTGAAACACTAACCTGTAAGTGTTCTGCATTTACTAAAGAAATAGGTTGGATGGATTAATTCAAACAATCAGATTAATACAGCAAAATATAATTAGTGACATGTAGATTGCAGGGACCAGCTTTTAGGGTAAGTTTTCTGTAACTTACACATGAGTAAAGAATGTGGAGTTGCATTTACTGAAAGTTGAAACGTGTAAGGAAATGAAAAATTTGAAAGATCAACTGGAAATGTCACCAGTATTGTGAGGGAACAAGAAATAAATAAAAGCCCAATGATCAGAAAATAAAGCAGAGCACTACACAAGGCCTGACACACAGGCTCTGTGGAAAGAGTTTGATCAGCATTTCTGTCATTCCCAGGTCTGGCAAAATCAGCTGGAACCCTTTAAACTGTCCCCGCCCAGCTGCAAGCACCACACCTGTGATCAGGAAACAAGGCTGGAGAGCTTCAGAGTTAACCCAGCTAAAAAAGCACTTGAGGTTTTCTTCTGCCACCCCAGCCCATTCCTCCTCCCTGTGCCAAACATGCAGGGGAGCAAATTCCACCAGCAGCCCTGGGCACCCTGACACTCCCCAGCCACCAAGGGGGGTCAGGGCAGCATCCCTGCCAAGGGGACAAAGGCTGCTGCAGGGAGGAGCCCAGGCAGTCTGCAGCCCTGCACCCCTGGGCACTCCTGGGCAGCCCTGCACCCCTGGGCAGCCCTGCACCCCTGGGCAGCCCTGGGCAGCCCTGGGCACCCCTGGGCACCCCTGGGCAGCCCTGCACCCCTGGGCAGCTCTGCACCCCTGGGCAGCCCTGCACCCCTGGGCAGCTCTGCACCCACACATCCCACGGGGAGTCAGGGATCCAGGGGGCTCCAGGCTCACCCCACAGGCTGTGGGCTCCCTCTGAGCCAGGCTGCCACAATCAGCCCTACAGCCTGTTCTGCAGTGAGTCAGGAGTCTGGAGGAGTGGGGTGAGGGGAAAATGACTGGTTCAGCTGTGGTCAGGCAGCACCTGTCCCAGGGAGCAGTGGCACAACCTCACTGCACTCTCGGGCACGAGAGCTGCTCCGAGAGCCACGGCCCTGTGGCTGGGGAAGCAACCACAGAAGGGCAAAACAAAACACCTCTGTTTACTTACCTGAGGTGAATGAATAAAGAGGTTTGACTTGGAAAGCTGCAAGGTCCCAGAACCAGGAAACTCCTACTTGAGTGCTCTCACAAATCACACTCAGCAGGTCTGACCAATACAGCAGGTATTCACAGCAGCTTGCCTCACAGCAGAAAAATTCAATGAATTTTAGTGTACTGAGAGTTGTCTACTTTGCTTTTGGCTCTAATTAGTATCCTTTCAGAATATACTTTTGTTATTTGATTAAAAAAAAAAGGTAAAATACTTTTCCATATACCCTCAGTATGCCACATGATCTCTTTCATTTAGGATACAGAAAAATCAGCTGAAAGTCATTTTGGAATCAGTTATAGATAAAAAATACCCATGGTCTAGGTAAATTTTATAAGGAAAAAATCAGTGCAATTTACAAGAAGATTCTTTTAATCCAAAGAAAAAAAAAACAACTCAGAAGCTATTACATTTTCAGATTTCCTCAGCACCTTCAGTATTTAAATGCACTTGTTCCAGCCCTTCTCTGTCCTCATACATTGCTCAGAACATGTCAGCAACATTAAAATGATGGCAATTTTGACACCCAAAAAAATCATCTGCTTCTTTGTTAGGCTGTTGGTTTTTTTCCCCCCCACTTATATTTCCCCTCCCTTTCTTCTTTAAACAAAGTATGGCAACAATTTGATAGCCCAGCAGTGTTTTGCCCTCCTGAACCCTGGCAATGACCCAGAGGATTTGCTCTCTCCTGCTAATCACACGTCTGGCTGTGGCCATTTCCCATGACATAGCTGAAATTCTCCAAACCTTGCCCTCTCAACTTCACCAGTCAGCCCATACTGAAACCATTTTCTGCCTCCCCTGGGCCAGTCCCTGGAGCCATTCCCTGGACAGGCTCTGGCCACGTCCTGGCTCCCAGACCTGCCCACCAGCAGCAGTAGCAGGTGCTCTTATCTGACTCACACTTTAAAAGGAAACCAAACTTAAATGTGAAAAACATGCTCTGCACATACTGAAATGGCATTTTTAAATATTTATCTCAAGTTCATAAACTCAGGCCTGTTTCTGTTCCAGCCTGGCTGCTGTTCCAGGCTCACCATCACACATTCTCTGCAGTGGTGAATAAAAATGGCTCCAATTTATTTTATTCCTTCCTATTAATATCAGGAACCATTTTCTCAGGAACCATCACTCAATTTCTGATCTGTGTCCTTCTATTATGCCACAAAAATTGGGCAATATAAGTGTTGAAGAAAATTGCAACAAAAATTACCTAGGTCACTCGCTCAAATTTCCCCATTTCAAGTTCATTGTGTTTAACCAAAAAATTGCATGACTTTCCAAGGCAAGGCACAGTTACACCCTTTGTGTCCTGTCTCTATACCAAGAGACTATTTAAGCACTGACTTACAACTGCTGAAAAAACATCACTACTTCAGGAACAGGAATGATCACAATGCAGTCTTTTTAGAATTTACTTATTCTGTAATAACTTCAGACAATTCAAGTAGTGTCTGATTTTCCCAATATTCCCATTAAAACCCAAAACCAGCAATTTTTAATTCTACAAAAGCTTTCATTCAAAAATTCCCAACTATCTCAATAGCTGGCTATTTATATAATATGCCAAAAATACAACAAGCTGAAGGCAAAGAGCAGCATTACTGTAACACTTTTATGGAATATATAATAATATGCACATTAGTAATGTGTTTGGGCTGTTGCATTACATTCTGTTTTTATTAAGCACTGCATTTGCTTGAAAAACAGCCCCGATGTCCACACTAAGAAATGGTTTCCAAGAGCAACTCAGCATCAGCACAACATTTGCAAGAGCAGGGATGGAAAAAAGTACCTACCAAGAGGGTGAGTAAAATGTGTGTGGATGTGGAACAAGCTGCACACAAAGATGTTTGGCTACCTACAATAGAATAAATCACCAGCTCTTAACACCAGTGCTGTCTAACATTAAACTAACCCCCACAAAGTTACTTAATTCAAAATGCCATCCAATCCTCTAGAATCTAAGCTGTTTAAATAATACACTTAATTCAACAGCTGAAAATTCCAATCAGGACACTGAGTCGTGCCCACCACACTCCAAAATTCCTTGCCCTTATCAGGTAATTGTTTTGCCTCATTACCTAATAATTAATATTTTCCAACATGGCTTTAAAAAAATCAGTCCATGTACTCAACTTATAGTTCCTGAAGAAATGTTTTTCCATGCAGGATATTCCCAAGTTATTCCCTAACACAGTTTGAAATGCTGAGCAGAACAATGTCCGATTTCCAGGAGAGGGACTCTGCACACACCTGAGAGAGTTCAATGCAAAGAGACCCAGTCAGAATCACCAGAAATACAGAATTTATTCCCAGCTGCTCTCCTGACTCTCTGTAACTTGGTATATTTAGAACATGGACTCTGCTGTGCAAAGACAACAATATAAGACAGCGCTTTATTTTTTAAATTCTTTTTTTAACTGTCTGACTTTAGGTTTTTTGGTTGGGTGGGGGTTGTTCCAGCAGTCAGCAGAAGTTCAAAAGGACTGCATTTCTTCCCAGGGGTTCACAATGATGGCCTTTGCTGCCAGTTCTGATTTCAGGCAGTTGAGCAATGTGTGCTTGTGGAGCACCCAGCGTGTCCCAGCCAGGGCTCACTCAGCCTGGCACGCTCTGCACCAGGAATCCTCACCCAGCTCCAGCTTAGCCTGGAGAAACCCAAACTGCCACAGCAGAATGAAACAACTGCCTCAAAATCTTCTGCCAGGCTGGCAGGTGCCAGTTCTGCCTCCTCTTCTCAGGATATGGATCATTCTTTTGTCCTCTAATAATTTTTACAAGTGAAAGAAATGCTACCAATTTTTTCACACCTACATAAAATTCTGCAAAAAAGAGATGTAATTCCCATAAAAAGTCTCTAATTATGTTTTAGCAAGGGGAGAAAGTTGACAATAAGCAAAAAACACATTATCCATCCTTTCATTCAAATGCTCAGGTGCCTTGGGGTAATTCAAAGGAATAAGAGCAGTGCACATCAACTGTAATTTCTACATTTTCTCTTACAAATTATAAAATGTATAACCCTATGAGATGGTAATCAATACTTTAAGTACCAGTTTCAATAAGCATCATCACTATATGGTAGCAAGTGGGATGTATGGGCTCATGAGAAGTTACTGGCTATAGTGTGTACTCAATTATTTGCAATCCCTTCAGAATAACGAAGTAGAGAATAATGTAATAATTAAGTAATTAAAGATAATTATGATCTCTGGAATTATTTAAGATGCAGGGCTATGAGGAGTTGTTTATTTTCAGTCTGTGAAAATAGAAAATGAGGTACCACTAAATAACATTATATGGTTCTAATCAACTCACAAACTGAATTTGTCTTTTATAACAAAAATAAAACTGTAACAGAAAATCTCAAATATCTCATTTTTTCTTCAAAAATAAACCTTCCTAAAACTGAAGTACTTGTCTCATCCACATACTTAACAGTTACTTCACATATTACCTGTTCCTGACACCAGTCTCCACAGCATAAATCATTTCTTTGGCCAACTAGCTGAGAACTCTAAACTAATTAATCTGCACAACATAAATGTTAGAATTTTATTACATATTCTGTATACAGATGGCTGCCACAAAGAACTCCATAGGAATTCCTTTGGGGAAAAAACACTGCTTGAAAAAAAAAATTACACTTGCACATTTAAGTAAAAGTTTGTAATTCAGTAACTTGAGTGAGTAACTCAAGTTGAGCCTTTCTGAAGGCTCTGTGAAGCCCTTCCCTTCAGAGTCAGAGGGAAACATCACCACTATCATCATGCAGGAAATAGTGTTGTGTTTTCTTTAGCTGGAGCTTAACCACAAGTTTTAAAATCATGAAAGGATTGGTTGGTTGAATCCTCATATACCAACCCCATTTGTGACATGGGCATAATGCAGCTTCAAACATGCCTGAAATTCTGCATAACCCCGTGGACATTAAGACAACATTTCCTTTTAACCACTTCTTTTTTTAAATAGTTGGGATTTTTCTGTAATTTAAATAGATTGCTGACATTGTAGTAACATTACCTTAGAGACTGTTTGGAAATAAATTCAAAAATTAAATCAAGATCATCAGATTAAGATCAGAAAGGGAACAAACCTTTTTCTGTAGCTGCAACCTGAAACTAAGTTAATAACATTCAAATTCAAAGCTATGTCCTTAGATAATGGGAGGTTGAGCCCCTGTGCCCTTCTTTCAGGTTTTACCATTGGATATGAGCACAGAGCAGGCCAGTCCTGAAATGCCTCCTCCTGCAGGAACATCTCAATCCTCCATCCACACCAAGCCCACCTTAAACAGGACCTTGGGCAGGAAAACCCTAAAAACAGGAGCCATCTATATTACTCTCCTTTTTTTTTCTCTCCTTTTTTATACTATTTTCCAAGGGAATCTGGGCAGCACCTCTTTGCCTGTGTTCCACAGTGACCCCAGCACAGCCTCCTGGATCAGCCACTCTGCTTTTACCAGTTGGTTTTAAGCAAAGCAGAATCAAGACATATTCAAGAAAGGGATAAAGCAAATAAGTTCCTCCCACAATAAGATGCAAGATGATAAAATGTAAAAACACTGAACACCAAGGCACATCCTACCCCTGAAAAGGACACCAAAGTCATCATTCCAAGTGGATTCAAACAGCACAATTTAGGGTAGGAGAGAGCTAAAATTTACTTTCCTCAGCAGCAGTTCATCAGCTCTGGCTCCTGATGACTTTCCAGGGTTGTGGGAGTTGAAAATCAACATCTCATACTCCAACATCCTGATGATGAGCACAATCTTGTACCTCTTAGGCACATGAACTTCCAGCACCCACAAAAATCCTGTCTACTACATTTAATCTTCCATTCTGAACTGAAGCAGCACAAAAAAAGAAAAACTCCACAGTCTGGTATCCCTTCCACAGTATCTGCCAAGCCTTGAACCAGCTAAAAGCTTCCAAGCCCCAGCATTAAATACTGTAAATAACACATTTAACTACAGAATATTTCAGGTTGTAGGGGACCTCTGAGGTCATTTGGTTCAACTTCCCACTCAAAACACAGCCAATTAAATGTTGACGAGGTTAATGTGCTCCATTCTTTCTTATATTGTATTGTATATATATTCTTGTATTTCTGGCAAGAAAAGAAGAAAAATCTCCTTCTACAGGAGAAAGAAACAAATGGATTGGTTACCACAATACTAAATATGAAAACCTTAAAAAGCAGGCACATTAGTGGGGAAAAACTCCTAAAATCCCAGTGACTGCTGATCCAAGACAAGCCACTGACTATTTCTGCAACCAACCCCCCCCAACTTGTGCAGGGGAAGCCAGTTGTGGAAATTTCCTTGAGAAAAAGCCTCAGTGAAGTATCTAAGCATTGCATAATTTAAAAAGTGCCATTTAAAGTTACACAGAAGCATTGTCACAGGCTGTTCAACACAGCAGCATCCCCAGCAGCCCTCCAGCTCCTGAACACTCACTGGGAGCTGCTAGAGCTTGTTTCTTTATGAATATTGGGAATTTTCATACATAAAAATTGCTTCCCCTCAGTTTTTACCTGTGTTAATCTCTCAGGTCACCAAAGAAAAGGGAGAGGCCAGGCTGACAGCCCAAAGAGCAGCTCACCCTGGCACTCAGACACTGGGGCACACACACAAAATGCCTCAGGAAGTCTCTGCCAACTCAACTCCTTCCTCATTTTCAGGGGAAGGCTACAGAGTGATAAGTCCTCACTTTTCCATATTTTATGGTATGCTCAATGTGCCCTAAAGGAACAGGGAACTCCTTTTCCCCTTTTCATTTCATTCTTTAGAAAGGAAGGACTCTCTGAAGTGAATTAAGAGATATGGAAAAAAGCAGACTGGTAATAAATAAGCCTCAACTTTTAAAGGTATATCCTTTACACTTCCCATAAAATTGTATTTATTTACAAACCTTAACTACAAAGTGAAAAACAATCTAGCTGATATTTTTGCCAAGTTTGACACCCAACACATGGCCTGTTGTAAGCCACAGCTATCCACAGGCCAGCCCAGCAACTGTTCTTTTGTTCATGTGCTTATTTAAACACAATGAAATGGGTTTACCTCATTAAAGAGGAGTTGAAATAAGCTCCAGCTGCAAGAGAGTGAGGTGGTCCTCATTTTTAAAAACCAGCAGTGCCATTTGGGAAAAAAAGAGTAACAAGCAGCAAAGAAAAAATAATTCCCTTCAAGCAATTGAAATGCCAGTTTTGAAGATAAAATAACGCAAAACCCGAGGCCAGTAAAAAGAAATATTGTTTTGCTTTGAAGCCCACCACCAACTGGGGCAAGTGGCATGTTGCATTCCCCAGGCTTATGGGAAATTTGTTTCCTGTCGTGTCAGGAAAAAAATGCCATGGTCCCTCTGGAGGCTGTAATTACTGATGCATGAAAATTACACTTTATCAAAATACTTGATGAATGTTGCCTTGAAAGTCCAATGAATGGCCCACCTGAGCAATGTCAGTGTAACTGTGCTCCTGTCAGGGGGAGGGCTGGAGGGAAGGGACACTCTGCACCCCAGCTGAGCATTTCCCATCTCATGGCAAGCACCAGAACAGCCTCACTGAGATTCCTGGAGTGGAGTCGGTGCCCTGTGGGGCAGCAGCCTCACTCACACAGGATCTGCCATTGTGTCCTCCCAAAAAAGCAGCAAAGGACACAGATTTGGGGGTTTTACTGCAGGCAGCCCAGTGGCAGTGCACATCCCAGGACTGTGTTTCCATGCAGCCCGTGGTGAGCACTCCATGCACCAGGAGCAACGTGAGGTCTCTGGAGTAAGGGAGGGAAGTTGTTTAAGTGAAATACCTCCTACAGACCAGCAAGTTCCCAGGTCAAATAACACCAAAACACTGCAAAGGCTGCCACTCCTGCAGAAGAAGTCCTAGTGAAGAACCTAGCACAATGTACCATCAGCTCTGCTCCCAGTAAGAGGTTCTAAAGTATGGGGTTAATCAAGGTATGACTGAGAAAAAGCAGAGCAGGATGGTACAAACTCAAGGTGAAAAAAGTGAAAATTCCATGCAGTGCTTTTGAAGATCAAGTCACTCTGTGCATATGCTTGTTGTCAGGAAATCAGTTTGGGCTCAGAGACTGAATGTTCCCTTGCTCTCAGCAACTCTTCACTCCCAGAAAGGACAGGGAGGCACGGCTGACCTGGGGATGATCAGAACTTACAGGGACTTCTATTCCTGTGCCTGTGTGGTAAGATACAAGGTTATTCTCTCAACAAAAGAAACTAACTCTATAAGCATAATATTTGGGTTCATATCAAATGCTTTTCTTGTCAGCATTTTTCCCCTCACAGTTCACCGAGCACTGATGTTGTACCGTGCACAGAAACCATCCGAAAAGTTAAACTTAACATTCCTTCATAGATCAATAGGAATGGGGTAAATTCATATCAGCTGTTTCCTGAAGGAAACATTTCATAGATGTCTTTAGCAACAGCCCATCAGGGAGCTTAACAGAGCAAAGCAAAAGGCAGGTACTTAATTTCAAATATGCTTCAGTCAATTTTCTCAATGGCATTTGCATTTTCATTGTAGAAAATCTCAATATTCAACAGTGGCACTTACTGTATATTTGAATAATCTCACTAAGTTCCACAGTATTATATAAAGGAAACATTAAGAATCAGCTCATGGACTTTGTATAACACATGGTACCATAACCTTTATTTTCAGTGTTACACTGAGTGAAGAAATAAAAGCAGTTCAAAGGCACACCTTGTACAACATCCTTGCCTTAGTCCTGAGAGCAGATGACAATAAACCTCCCTTGCCAATCTATTCTCGTAGCACTGCAACATTTAATGACTTGCACGGGTTATTTTAATTTTGTTCCATGAATATTTCCTACCCCTGTAAGTTTTACAGCGCAGTCTGCTCTGGGGACGTGGAGCTGTGTCAGGCTCCAAATCCCCAGTTCAGCTCAGCTCTGACCCCTCTGACAGGCACACACCAGCCCCAGGCTACAATCCCACGGCTCTCTCAGCTGCAGGGATTGAATCAAAATGAAATCCTGGATCATTTATGACTGTATTTCAAAAGCAAACCCAGTGCATTTAAAAGTAATAGCAGCTTTCATTTTGGAAACCTTTAAGTGTCTGAAATACTTTAAACAGGCATGGCCTGTTACCCTGTGAAGCACATGGAAAAGCTCCAGAAAGCCTGACTTGAGCTTCCCATTGTACACATTGCAGATTTCAAGAAGAAAACCAAATGATAATTAAAACAAGGAAGTATTTGGCCTTGCATCATTTCACCCACCAAACCCTTAACTCAGGGAGCACTCTGACTGTGCAATAAACCTCTGTAGGTAAAGCAGGGTTCTGCTGTCATGAAACAACCAGGAGAGCTGAAGCCAAAAAACTGGTGATGGGAAATGGCCTTTTCTTCTTGAAGACACTGATGAAAATCAAGACTTCATGTGCAGCACATGTAATTTAACCCTCATTAGTGTCTCTACACCAACGATCACATCCCCTACTTCTACCATCCACACACACCAAAAGAAATTCTCATTATCTGCAACATATTCCCAAAGTATTTGAAAGGACTTGTACAAGACGATGAATGTAAACTCCTCTTTGGCCTCAGGATGACAGTCTATTATGGAAAGCAGCAGAAATATTTACATTATCATTATGATATTTTTCCTGTTGCGTAGATGAGATGTCTGCACTTCGGGTCATCAGTTCAATCTGTTCCTACATTCACTTTGTGTGAGGAAGCTGCCTCAGTGTGAAAATAATGCCAAATGTATTCTAATCTCCTGCTCACCAAAAAGGAAAGACAGTTATATTCACCCTGCATGGTCCCCCAGTTGCAGTAATGACAATTTGCAAGCGAATTTCCCGCTGCTCATTCTAACCACGGACACGACTGCAGCAGCTCAGAAGCACTGAACACTCAGGGAAACTCTTTTCAGCTCCTTTCAGAGCACGGCCAGAGGGGAAAGGCAAAAAACATTCACATAGGAACTAACTGCTTAAAAGGAAGTTTTCAAACAAGAAAAGCAATATCCATATATATATAGATATATATATAGCAATACACTGTGTGCAAGTACACCATGATGTGCTGACATTTGCCGACTGGCTCTAATGGCAAAGCCAAAAAAAGCCACATTAACAAAGCAAATGCAGTAAATCTGACCCTGCCAAACTCAGAGCTGCACAGACTACCAGGGTTATCCAGTTTCCGGAAAAGAAACTGCCTATAAACCATCAGGTCAGGATCCCCCAGTAATAATATCCCTGTGATAGAACCTCATTCATCTCCAGCTGCAGCCTGCACAGCCACTCAATCCTCTGTCAAGCTTGAAAGCAGCCCCTGAGCACCCCAGACAAACCCACCCTGCAGAGGCCACCAGCAGCAGCAGCAGCTCCCCAGCCCTGCCACCACCACAAATCAAGCCCCAGGAACCAGAACCCAGCACTGCAGGGAGCTACAGACCTTGGACTGCTGCTCACAGGAGCAAAAAAGTCCAGATTCTGAAGACTAATGTAAGGAAACAGCAAGCCAATAATGCCCATCCACAATTGTTGTGTTTAGAGACCTCTGCATCAGCTCAGTCATGTGAAAGCCCTGGTAAGCAGAAGCTGTCACTGTGTTTTTCCCCCCTTTAAACTCAATCACTCTGAACACAGAAGTTGAGCGCAGTTAAAAAGGACACATTTCAGAGCTGGCAGAGCACACAAGGCCACCCTCAGAACCCACGTGTGCAGCTCTCCAGGAGGTGACTGACCATGGACCTTGCTGGGACTCACTCAAAGCAGCAGAAGATTCTGCACAAGTTCAGAAAAGCCTAATTTTGCTAAGCACCTCTAGGTTGCTCTCAAAAATAATGAACTCTGATGGGAATTAAAGTCTAATTGTGAGTACACACTGAATTTGTCTGCATTCCTTGTTTGATACTAAGAATAAGGCAGATTTTAAGCAGCACTAAACCATTCACAGGAGCTCTGTTGATGCAAAATCATGGACAGGACTTTGTAAGTTCCCAAGGCTACTACTGGTGTTAGCATTTTCCAGTTCAGGATTGCTCTGAGCAGCCAACAACAGTGTTTGTAATGTGCTATCTCCAAGCCAAGTGATTTGAAACTAGAATATATCTGAGAGTACTTTAAAAACCCCAACATTCAGGAAAACCAAGCAGCACGGCTAAGGCTACCAAATAATTATCAAACAATTAAATGGCAAATTAATCCCACTAATTTGGAACCTCCTGATTCCTTGAGCTGAATATCAATGAAAAGATGTCACCCTTCAAACAGCAAAGGAAAAAACACTGGAAATGCAAGGCAGCAGTTACTCAGCTAACAGAGTAAAACAACTCATTTCCAAAGCAGACTTATGCTTAATCTGCATGTGTGGCATTTCTTCTGGAAATGTATAATCCTTTGCCACAAACTCCCTTAAATAGCTTTGTAATAAGATGACCTGATCACACAAGCTGGCAATAGAAACCTCCTTAGAAGGGAGACGCCACCAAAACCCAACAGTAATTTTCCCAAAAAACACCCTTTCTTCCCCAATCGTGCCTATTCCCCCTAAGAGGGGAAACAAGACATCTGCACATGATCATTTGAAATAATCAATTTCACACAGGAGAAAAAGCTGCACTAAGGAGGAAACCTTCTGGCATTTCAACATGTTTGCCTTTGTTTTCTACTCTCAAAATAATAATAATAATTTTTTAAATCTTTTATTATATTTTTAATTATTCTTTTGTCCTAATTGAGTCAGAAAAAGATCCTTAAACTCTTCAAATGAGATCAGTGCGTACTTATATTTAAAAAAAAAACAACGGCCACATACATTATTTACAAGCAGAGCCCAAAAGAAGATCTAGAATGACTTCAGCCTGATAAATGGTGTAAATGTCATGCAGCTATCTGAGCACAGCCTCTGACCTAATGCACATCTTTCCCAAGCCAGAAGTGCACCCCAGAGACCAGCAAACACTTACTGTAATTATTTACTGTCTTCTGAAAGGACCTGCTGTGATCTATACACAGTAAAACTACAATTATTGGATGTGGAGAAAACCACAAAAACACCCTGTTACAAGCCCATGATCTTTTGTCATGGCAACACCGTAACTCAAACTCCTGCAACAATTGAATTGTCAGGATCCTGCTTTAATGGGAGTGAGAATGGAGCTCTGAGGCAGCAATCTGGGACAGCTTCCTTTCTAGAAGCAGAACAAACAGAGAAACAAAGGGGACACCAAGGAAATTTATGATCTGGTTGCTTTTGCAAGCACAGCTTCTAATGACACCCACAAGATGAAAGAGGCTGAGTTTGACCACGAGCGGTGCTTTGGTGCTCTGGGCTGGCTGAGGATGGGGCTGGGGAGGAGGGTTTACAACAAACACTTCTCAGAGGGTTTCAGCAACAAATCCTGGGCAAATCCCAGCCATGTGCAACAACCCCTGGCTGCAATAAACATCTGAGCTACACAGGAATTCAGGGGACAGCAGACTGGGAAAATCCAACACACACTGCACTTGTCCAGTTCCAGGCAGGAGGCACTGACTCACCTGGGCCAGCACCTGCCTGCAGCGCAGCAGTGCCACACAGGGAGGGGGAGAACACCTTCATATTTGTCTTTAACCAGGGCAGCTGCTTAATAAATAATTCCAGCTACTCATACCAGGAATTATCCAAGGAAACTACTTACACAAAATCAAATACACATGCTGCACACACACTAATATCATAAGGAAGTGGACAAGTCAAGGAAAGAGGTGGCAAATAGCAATTTCTAAAAATCAAACATTGCCCTACTGTGATTTCATTGTCAATAAAGTTAATATCCCCCAGTCAGGTCTGTTTTCCCCATGACAATCACTGCTGAGGGATCTCTCCCTGCTCCTATCTCACACCAGAAGCCTTTATTTGTATTTTCTCTCCCTGTCCAGCTGAGGAGAGCAATGACAGAGCAACTCTGGGCACCAGTGTCCAGCCAGGGTCAGCCCAGCACACAGCCTCAGCCATTCTGTGATTCTGCTAAAACTGAATATTGCCTCTTTTTAAGGCTACTCACAGAATTTGTGTTGTGTGCTGCAAGTACTTACTCACTATTTTACCCATCAATCAATCAGCTTTCAAAATATTCCTCTAGACAAGAAATAACATCCCACTGATCCAGCTCTGACAAATCTCCCAGTGCTGCAAATACTGACACCACGTTAACAACAAGCAACTCGTTCCAGAATGGCTCTTCCTGACACTGAGAGGAAATGCCATTTGATTAAAACAAATAACTTGTCTACAATAGCTCCGTTCTGATGATTGGGCTACTTCAGCCTACTTTAGAAATAACTATAAATGAATATGATAAAACATTGGGACACCATGACTAGGAAATTTAAACTCGAAGATATTACACATGCACAGCCATGGAGCCAAATGGTCTCAGCTCAGGATCACAGGGCTCTGCTCAATCAGTTTTGGAATAAAATCCAGATCCTGATACTACTCTAAAAAGTAACCAAATTCATCTCAGAGTCTAATGGATGCTTCCCCTATCCTGATATTTTGGTATCAGATTTCAGTATCTAACTTTCCACAGCCTGGTTTGCTCAGACAAGTGACAGCTAGGACAGTTCATTAAAAGTAAATAGACCTAACAAATGGTCCATGGCTATAAATTTGGTGGAGGTATAAATTCTCACTGCAAGACTGGAGTTTAGAGCACTTCTAAGAGGTTTTTTTCCCACACAGTAAGGAGCTTTACCATGACTACTTAGCAGCTAGCCTGAGGTATAGAGGCTTCAACAATGAAACAAATTTATTTTTACATGACAGGCAGTTTGTGGGAAAATGAGCTTGTTTTCCCCTTTTGTGGTGTTTTCAAAGATAAGTAAGTATCTCATGGACCCCTAGTAAACTTGGTTTTTAGTGAAAAGCAGATGCACTGCAATTATTTTATACACCAGCTTTGCACACAAAGCAAACAGGATTCCTGCAGGCACAAATCTTTGCTTACAAACTTTGCGGGCAAATTTCACGAGTTGTTTTGGATATAAGAAAATAATTGCCTTAGAATCAAAACCTAGTTTTATAGCTGTTAAATTACATGTTTCATTTTATTATACTTTTTCTGTGCATTTCATCACCTGTATTAAAAATACTTGTTCCTTTATGGATAGATATTAGTAAATATCTGAAACTATTAAAAAAGGATCTTTCATGCTTTTGTTTCTCACTTCATTAAAAATGTCTTTTCCTTGATTCAGTCTTCTCATTAAAAGTGCCTGCATTTTGAATTATTAGATAATTATCCCAGATAAAACTGTTCAGAAGCTTTAAAACCTAGGCAGTGAAGGCAACAGAGCACTGAGAAACATTTCCACAAGGGAAAATCCAATCAAGGGCTCATTCACCACCCAACTTAAACTTAAAACCCTTATCTGAACCAAAGCAAACAAAATCCATGAGTCTCAAAGCCACTCTTTCGAGAAGAAAAGGCTCAAAGCCTTATGAGAAACTCCTTTTGTGGGACGCCTCACATTCCATTTCAGGTTTATTTCACCATATATATTCCTGCTTGTAATATCAACCAGATGTGACAGCGAGGCCTAACCAGCTCTGTGAAAGATGCAAGGATATCCTGAAGCTCAGAATTTAGGAGAGGCTTGGAGAAAAAAGCCAAAGGTACCTGGAGTTGAAGTGGAGGTTGAGGATGCAGTTACAATTTGAGAAGCATTCTAAATTCAGTTTCAGGGGAGTTAGTGGAAATGCACTGTGCATGACCTGGGGACACACACAGAACCCATCAGGGACAGCAGCACTGCTGTCCCAAGCCACGTGCACATGGAACAGCACCAGAGCCCCAGGTTTGTCCTGCAGCTCTTCAAGCCCATCACTGACAGCAAACCATGCCCTACATTCTGATGCCCAGCAGCAGCAGCAGGGCTGCAGGGATTCTGCTGATTCCAACCTGCAGAAACAATGTGGTTCTTCCAGTAAAGCCCCAGGTTTCAGCCTGGCTGACACAACACTGAGAAAAGCCCTCAGTTGCTTTTTCAGCCTTTAACTGCTCCTGAAACGTTAACAGGCCTTCCCCAATGTAGGAGTTGCTCTTTCTGTAAAGAAGCCCCTTGCAACTCTGAACTCCTCCCCTTGGTGGGCAAATCCATCCTCAAAGAAGCTCACCTCTGATCCTGTCACTATGGTTTGAGCCTGTTCTATATTTCCACACCCCTGTGTTTTATTATTAGTTACCTTATGTATCAATCATAAGTTCCACTCCTCTTTTGTTCCAGAAAGTTTGTTGTAGTATAGTTATTAATTGGTTATGTACCCCTGTTCCCTCCTCTCTCTCCAGCTCAATGGTTGAGCTAGCCTGGCTTTGCCCCTACTCCTCCCCTTACCCTATCCCTGATTTGTTACCGCTTTTGTGTGAAACCTCCCGCACAGCCTTTGTTCTGGGCTCTTGGGAGATGGATCTAACTAAGTAAACACCTGTTACTGCCACCCCAAGAGTCTCTCCTTATTCCGCCAGCAGTCGTGGATCTGGGAAACCAACAAGAACCCTAAAACCCTATCTCTGGGCTCGTGGGTCTCTTGGAGAGACTGCTCTCCCCCTTCGACTGACCACTGGCTCGGTCCTAGGGACAAAGAGACACCACGACCACCGGCAGCCTGTCCCAAGGTTGCCCACGGTCCCGACACCGATGAACTGATATTAAATACCCCAAAACCCTCCAGCACACAAAATTCCTGTGTGTTTAAGCAGGTCAGTCACTCCATCTCCACCAAATTTTATTCATGATAGTAAATATGCTCAGTTTTCAAACCCCCATCAAGCTACCAAGCTTAGAAAGTCATCTTTCTATTTAGCTTTATCTTAAAAAATAGAAAAAGTCGAGCTTGTACCTTCATTGACAAAGCCATGGACCGTTACATTCACTGCATGCCTGCTGGAGAGGAGAGCTTCAGAAGCACAGAATTTCTCTCTATTTCCTCCATGGACAAGACAGAGCTCTTCATTCCAATGAATAAACCCACATGTTACAATTTGGACATATTGCACAGTTCTTGAAAATTTTGCATTGTTTGAGCTGTAGCAAGCTTACACAATTAAAATACTCAATTTTGGCCTTTCTGCTTTATGAGGATTATAAATATTAAGAAGAAAATAATGGAGAAACATCTGAGTAACTCAGAGTCAAGAGCTGGAAAATATGGCAGCAATAGTACTATGGCTATACCATGGAAAATTGAAATTAAGACCAGCATTATCTACACTTTTTAATGTTCATTTAAATTCACTCCTCGTAAATTCCACAGAATCTACCTCACCCCTGCATCAGGCTGTCTTACTGATTTCTGTTTCACTGCTTTTATGCCCTTTCATCACTTTCTGAGCTCTGCTGTCTCCTGGAGAGGCTGGCTCAGAGCAGCTGCAGGGAGGAATGGGGCACCACTGCCCCTCCACTGGAGCTTCTGAGCCAGCTGTGAGCACAGGGGACTGCTGCATTCAGATCAGAGCAGAAGCAAGAAAGAACAGCTCTGAATCCACCAGCAGTGGCACCAAGACATGAAACAATAGAGAGCAACCATAGATATGTGTGTGTGTGTGTGTGTGTGTGTATTTTTACAAATTCTAGCAGGAAGCAAATTTTTCATTCTTATCCCATGACAAAAAAAACATGCAACCAAACTACAGTTGGAACTGTAACAGTTCACTTGAGCTAAGATTTATTTGCTTATAATACACACTGTGTTTATATAACACTTGTATCTTCAAGAGAAAAAGCAAGTTTCTCCTGACAAACAGCGTTAAAGTGATCTGTCTAATGCACTGCTCAACAGTGAGCAAGGCTGGATGAATGTCAGTGGATAAAGACAAATGTTCCAGCAGCATCCGTGGGGAGGCATTACAGAACACAGCATTCAGATTAATCACTCCATTCTATGGAACTTTATTGCAATCTTTATATTCTAAAAGCAAAATTATTGCCCTTGCTCTTCAGGGCTATAATGTATCATGATTACATGGCCTACTGAAAAATCCACTCTGTGGCACTGAACAGCCTCAGCCACTTTCACTTCAGTTCTTGGTGCAGGGCTCCTGAGGAGGGATGCACACAAGTTATCAACACACACAGCATTCCACTGAAACCACCAACTACCAGAGAGCTCCTCTCATCAAATCCAGGTACAATGAGACCACTCACAGAGCAATTTTCAACATGTTAAGCTGGAATTTGTAGAGATGCAGGTAAACTCTATAAAAGCTTTTCTCTTGAAAACATCATCGTATCCTTAGACAGCCAACCCACAGGAAGCAACTCTTGTAACAAATAAATACAACTGGCACCTTCCAGAGACCAGATGAATGTATCTGCAAGTATGTGCCAGCTCACACTTTATACTCAAGAGGAGTTTCAGGATGCAAAATTTCCAAACCATGCAAAGAACATTAGGAAATACAACCAAACTGCTCAGCTCAAGCAAATCCATTGAGCAAATACATCCTAGTGAATTCAAAAGTCATGACAAAGCTTGCAAAACACACCCAACTAAGATTTTTCCAAGCAGATTTCAAGACTAAAACACAGCTATAGTTTATAATTTTTAGTATTTTTTAAATCTGCAGAATAATGACATTGACTTGTACAGATTTTCACGAGCAAGTTTGGACAACACCAGAAGTTCATTACAAAATTTCTCCAAATTATCAATATCACTGTTCCATTTGCCTCTCTTAAACATCAGTCAAGATCCTACTTCTTTAAAGTCATCTGATTCCAAAATTAATCTGCCCTATCACCATGTGGTTTGTATTTCCACAGGAAGAAAAACTTACTGCACTGCCTAAATGGTTGGTTTGGTTGCACATTGATGTATTAAAACAATTATAAAAACTCCACATGAATGGAAAACCTTTTCAGCCACCCTGTAATAAGTTCAGAATTTCATTAACCAAATCACAAGTCTTGGTATCTGATCTTCCATAAACCAACTCAAGCATTAAAAACATTTTTACCAGATTTCAGAAAGCCAGTCTGGATCGTGAGTTTAACTTCAGGAGAACCCAGAAAATTAAAAAGTTAGATGACTCTTCTCTTGATAGTAACTATGCAGGCACCTGCTCACCCATGTAATTTTCATACACTTTTTTTAAAATGTTTGTAAATCATCCAGTTACTGTTCTACCACCACCCTCTCCCTCCTCCCACCACAGACAAATAATGCCAAGTCCATGATATCCTTCCCTTGCTGTTGAAATGGGCCTTGATGCCATCTAAACATTTTATAAAACAGTTATTATATTTCAAGGAAAAAAGAAATTGTTTACTTCTCCATAATTTCTCCTCTTCCTGCCTGATGAGGCAGCAGCCAGAACTTTGCTGGTCTATCTGGCAAAGCCTTGACTTACTTAGAAGATAATTTTCCAAATGAAAGAAGTTATAACTATTTATTTTAAAATAAATACAGGCACTCTCTCTCAGGACATCTAGCCTGAACCAGACACGTGAACTTGACACTTTCCATGGTTTCTGTAGCTCTACAGAGAGAGTTCAAAATAAGTCACCTTGATGTCATCCTGGTCAATATATGAGGAACACAAAAATTTTGTGGTTTCTCTTCCCTCTGATATTTATGCTCCACCAAATTACAACTACACACAAGCAAACATAACACATCCCCTGAAAAACCCTTACTAACCAGCAGTTTAATATCACAAAAATGAATCCTCTCACCGCAGTCAAAACACAAACATGTGAATCTGCACAGTAAGGAACATAAAATAGGAACACACCACAGCAAAATAAATCAGATTATACTCACAGCCTGGTTAACTTCTGTGTGTTCTGAAAAAGCAGCTCGGGAAGAACTTGCAATTTATTTTTGTTCAGGCGCCTAAACAGTTACAATTAGAATAAAAAAATAGATTAGATTATCTTGCAATTTAAGGAGTTTATTCCAGTTTGCATAAACACATTGCACTAAACCTCATGCTGTGAACTTACCATTGGGTGCCTTCTGCACTTTATTCATTCGAGAGCCAAACCATGTCATTTGTACAGCACCTGCCCACATCCATGAGGTGGGGAGTCAAGGGACAGCCACCATGAAGTTTTAATATGAATGAGTACATAAATATAATTTTTAAATTTTCCCCTGGATGCCTACTGACAGAGAATCAGACGCTCAGCTCACTCTGCTTCAGGATCAGCTACTGGCTGGAATCTGGATTTTCATTCCCCTTCAAAAATTGTAGGCACAGGAAATTCAGTAACTTGACCAACCAAGATTATTCCCAGATTAGCTATTCTTTCTGTAGGATACATAATTTCTCTTTTTAAAGAACTTTCTTGAAACTTCACTTGGAAAACCTGAGCACTGTTGTAGAAAATATGAACATATGGGTAACCAGATGACTACATGGTGATTTGAAATAGAATATTAGTCCTGAAGATTCTTCCAGGAACATTTCAGAGAACAGATTAGTGTTTACACATTAGTCCCTTTTACTCACTCACTATATGAGTTTTACTCTGGTGACAACTTGCCAGCTTTTAAAAAACAACCATTCCAAGCTATTCCAGCCCTGTAACTATAAAAAGCATGAGCCTCCTCTCCACAAAACATGTGACAAAATCTAAAAGCAGTTCTGCTTGTAAGACACAACCTTGTTCTTCAATCCTTGTTCAGTGAAAGCAGGCACCTGCTCTCACAGTCCCAGTGAATGCTGTTTGCACAAGGAGCTGACACGAACTGATCACACCCAGCCCCACTGCCATGAAGGGGAGGCTGAGCTGCCCTGTGAGTTCATGCACGAGCCTTTGTGCCCCCTTTGTCCCCAGCCCACCTGCCAGGTTCACTTTGATTGCAGATCTATTTTTGCTGAAGTTTTGATCTCCAGAGACACCTGGAACTTTTATAGACTTGCTGCTACTTTGCACCCCGTATCTGCTTCCCAGTTTTCTTGCACACTGAGTAATTTCACTATCAGAATTCAAGAATTTTTGGAATGGAAAGGCCTTCCTGAGATCAAACTAACATTGTGGGGTTTCATATGGCAGAGTTTTCACATGGCCACCATATGAACATGTCCTGCAAGATAAAGGGGTGATGGAGGAGAGGGGAATTTTAACTTCTCCTTCTGACACCTAGAACAGATCAAAGGCTGCATCTGCAGCTCCCAGAGCCTGAGCACTGGGCATTACACACACACCACATGAGAACCAATATTTGTATCTGCTGAAGTTCTTTCCTACAGCTACTCAATGACATTTTTGAGATAAATGAACAAAACAGCAAATAAAACTCTAAAGAACATGAGAGATGCCAGTTTTGCATTTGAGAAAATGCATGGGAAGATTTGAAACTGGGTTCCCCTGCACACATGTGACATTTCACAATTTTATACCTAAGTAAACTTAATCTTATTTAAGGCTGATAGCAATGTGCTACTTAGCCCTCATCAAACTCATTACTCCAGTTAAGCATGTTTATCTTTTAGAATAATAGGCTAAAATACAACCAAAAAATTCCTTATACAGGGCTTAGCACTCCTCAGCTCCATCCTCCTGCACCAAGGCTACCACCAGTCATTGAGAACCACTGAACAAAATCAACTTATTTATCATTCAAACTGAAAGATTAAGTGAGATGCATCTATTCCACATGGTGTCAAATGTTTATTCCTGTGTCTGATTATCATTTCAGATCTCACAATGGACACGGAATTACGCACTGTCAACCCAAAGTCATCTGACTCATCTCAAAGCAACATCCCAGGAAAATGTTTTTAGAATACTCTTTTCTCTACTTGCAAGGATTTCAAAAATGCTGAGCTTATGCTTATTGTTCTAAGCCAAAGAAACTAATCAAAATCAGATTAAGGTTCTAGAACAGGTTTCACACCAACATGAAGAAAAGAAAATATATGTTGCAACAAGAAATCATATTTCCAGGTGAGGAAGCTTCAACCTGAGAAGTCGAACATTTACAACTTGCAGTGACACAACTTAGAGGAGGAAAAAACCTAACATTGAGCTTTTTCTCTAATTTACTATCAAATTAAACCAGAAGATTTAACATTTTAAATTATCTCCTATTATTTGTATGAGCCAACACTCTCCTACCTGTGACAGCAAAAGGACCAAGTTCTCAGCTGCCCTTCTAAATTCTCCTAAGCATTTTAGTATCTCAACCTGACATTCCCTTTGTATTGATTTTCTTTCAAACATTTTCTGAAGTAACATCCACACAAGGATACTTGCAAAGCTCACACTGTGGCCCACTCTTCACTAGCACTAAACTTTTTTTATGGGTCTAAATGCACTTAATATTTTTAATATGATATTGTTATAAATGGAGCTCTTTTTCCACTGCAGGAGAAAGCAAACTGAATTCACGTATCAAGACCAAGAACTCAATGAAATTCTGCCTTTGCTTTAACTTTTGTGAACTTGATTTTCCAACTCCCCCAGCAGTCCTGGCCAGTGCTCCTGCACAGACACCATCCTCCAGAAGCTCCAGGTGAGGTTTATTTTTGCCACAAACCAGAGCTTGCCCCTCTCTAAGGTCAGGTTATGTTATTAATTGATAATGAAGCAAATTAATGTAACAACAAGCACTTGAAGAGTCCACGGCTGTCCATGTCTTGTTTGAAGCTATGGGACTCTCCAAACAACCTTCCACCACTTTGTCAGATTTATTTCAAGTTGAAACTTCTGCCAAAAGTCATTTTGTTCATGCTTTGATTCTCAGGGGATCCAAGGGAATGAACAGGGGGTTGTTTCTGTTGAACATCACCTACTGCATTATAATTTCTACTGCAATACTTATTGAAATATAAGACTAGATCACCTCATAGAAACTTAGACATACTTGATGTAGGATACATTTAACATGCTCATATTTATTATGTGCCAGTAAGCCACCAAAAGCCTAGGAAAAAATCCCAATTACACCTCTTATTTCTCTTCCTGGGCTTGAGAGAAAGGCCATTAAGAAAGACCTCAATCCAGAAGTATCAAAGTACCAGACAGGATGTTTTTAAATTCCAAAAAAGAGACAGAGATGTGTTTAAAGATTATTTAATGAAAAGACCAAATGTTCTGAATGGTCATTTATAAGCACTGTTTCCTCTGGTTTGACAAAGAAGTGCCAAACGCGGATGAAATGCAGTGGAAGAGTTCCTAACACATCATTTGACAGGAATTGAGGTTTATCCTCACCTACCAGTATCAGTTCTAGGACAGAAAGGGAGACTTCCAGTGCAAGGTGAAGCAAATGTTAGGAATGCCACAGGCTGGGCACACTGAGGGATCTGTTGGGCTGCAGCCCCTTCCCACACCAAATGATCCTAAGGGAGGAACAGAAATGCCCCCTGCTTGCCTAGACCTATTACCATCCCATTACTGCATAAATCTCAATCCTGTCAGCTGTCCAATTTTAATTACAGCAGCACTTTGGATTTCATAACAAATACCTTGGAAATGGTGAAGCCATATAACAGTGAAATAAAAATGGTCTGCAAAGAGTTCATAAACAAAGTGAGCCAGAATCTCGTAAAATGATTCTGTGGACATCGTTCCTGAGGCTGTACTTTATTAACAAATATAGATATTCCTGATTTTAAATTAGTGACTTAAAATAGAAATAACATCAGGATATACCTGGAACATGAATTTAAATCCAAGCCAGTTTTGCAGCTGTAACTGGCTACATCACAGAGGAATGACAGGGCACCCTTGTGAATCTGAACAGTAGACTGCAATTAAAAAAATATCATTATCACACTAAATCCCTGGGTCTGTTCAGACTGGGAATGCCACCTAGGATGCAGCACAAAAAGAAGCCCTTGGGACTGGGCTCTTCTCTCAGGCTGGGAACACATCAGCCCTGCACACACAGCACCATCCACCACCCAGCACTGAGGTACACCCAGGGCCAGGGAGGAATCTGGGGCACAGAGCCAGGCAAGATCTGCTCCACATTATTTGACCTGGGACTGCTGGATGGGGCTGCAGCTGCTCAGTCTCCAGTGTATTTGGAACTGGATGCTTTACAGCTCATAAGACCTGCAAAGTATTCCGGGAATTCGGAGCGCTGGGCAGAATGATGCATAAGCATCCAATGCCACGGAACAGATTAGCTCCAGTGCTGGATCAGAAGCAGCCCTGGATGTGCACAGCATGGAGTCCAGACTAATAAAGCCTCCTGGAAGCTGAAGAACTGTGCAGAGAGGCTCTCCAGGAGTCATATCAGCTCTGGCAATACCTGCATTGAGTCAAATTTATTAACTCTGATTAGACACATGCTGGCTGTGCAGTCAACAATCTCCACACACTGCAGCTCCCTCCATCTTCCAGACTGCTTTAACCACTGCTGTGCACAGGGAATGCAACTTGGTATGTTCTGTTTTGTTAGTCTGCTCCTCAGTGACCCAAAAGTGACCCAAAATGTTGACCAGGCACCAAGAGCACACAAAGTCCTCAATGTGTAGGCAAAGGGTCTCCAGGAGTCCCCCCATCCCCTCCATGGAGACCAGCACACAGGACTCTGCTCTCTCATGAGGCTCACAATCACCCTGCTTCTGCTGGGAGATGTTCAGGGAGCTGTACAGGACAAAAGGTAAAAGCCCACACTTCTGTCTGCAGGAATCTGGTGCAAAAGTCAAATACTGTTATTCCTGAAATGATTATAAATCATTGGCACATTCTTAATAATGGTTGCTTGCTGTATCTTAATACTGGATGTTGACTTCTATTCTCGAATAAATTAATACATAAATGTATTTCACAGCTTCATCATGTTACAAACTGCATTTTCTTTATTACTCAAATGGTCTCAAATGCAGATTTATAGAATTTGTGACCTCTCTAAGTCCATACATACAATGCTGCCCTCTGGTTTACTATGTTTTCTTTAGAGCAGCCCCACACAGCATCAAACACACTGTTCCAACACAGGACAAACACTTCCTCTCACCTCCCAGAAATATTTTGCTCTAACATATAAACAAGTGCCAGTTTCTCCCCTGGCTCCCCCAGCCTCCTGCCCACCCGGGGGTTCCCATGTCCTGAAGGCAAAGGGATAGAGGGAAACAACCTCTGTGTCAATCACAGAATATCAAGGGCCCTTAAAAAAACAATGGAGAAGTTATTAACTGTGAAATTCCTACCTTCCTGGCTCCAAGCAGGCTAATCATATTCCTTCCTCTGTCTGAAGCTGGGATAGGAGAGAAACTTTAACTATTAAGATTCCCCTGATCATTAAAAACAGAGTAAAAAACAGCCACTGAAGCCTGGAAAGAAACAGTGCAACCAGACTAGAGGAAGATTGGAGATGTTTATCAGGTTCATTCTCTGAACAAATGGAGCAAAAGACCTACACTTTACAAAGGTTATTTTAATATTAATTACAATTTTCACACATTCCTTTTCTTGCCTTCTGGATAACTTTTGGGTGAGTAAAAAAACCTCAATATTGGTCAGAAAATGTTCAATTTGTTCTCAAGGCAGAGGTCATCTTTTCTTGGAGGAGAAACTTTCTGTGGGTACTGATTTCAGCTGCAACCCTCATGCTCACACCATTGGAAGGGTCACATCCAATTCTGCTTCTGTTGTCTCATGGAGCTCCACTCACAAAAAGAGCAAAGAGGAGCTAAATTTAATCTCTGTTGAAGGCATGATCAGCATAGATGGAAAAGAACAAAATGCATATGGAAGCAGAACTAGAACATTGCTCAACTTGCAGCTATTGTAATCTTTTTTTCAAGAAGAATCTAAACCAGATTCTTTGCTACTGCAATTTGAAGGAGAACACATTCCAACAATCCTGCAGTATTACACCCCTCACATGCAGAACATCCCTTCCTTCTCAGGGCTAACATCACCAGGGCAAGGCTTGAGAAGGTTCAGAAGAATTTCAGGATTCAGAAGTCCAATAAGCAGGTAAAATAACATTTAAAATATCAGACTTCTGCATTTCTTATACAACTAATTTGGATAATATGAAAAAGCTTCAGTGCAATCCCAGTCCTTGACTTCTCATTCATTTATATACAGGGTGCACAAGGAGTGGGTCTGACAAGCAACATTAACAGATCACACCAAATATAATATATCCAGTGTTTTGAGACAGAGCATTTTCAGCTTCATGCTTTGTTCTCACAGCTGCAGGACTGTTTTACTCTGAGTCAGAAACAAATCAGAGAAAACCCAAACCCCCCTTTCTGCAGAGCTTCAGTGAGCTGATGCCCACTCACTCCATGAGAAACTTACTCCTTCAAAGTCCCAGAGACACTCACCTGCTTCCCATGGACTATAGAATCAATATAAAATCCCAGTGTAAAAGCAATGCAAGCGTTCTTTATTCAAACTTGGCAAACTGTGCAGTTTTCCAATACAATCTGATTTCTCATTATGCCACTGACTTGGTTTAAAAATTCTGAATTCCATCACATCAGCTACTTCAGGCAAACTGCAAATATTCAAGGCCTGAGCAGAAATCACCAGATTTACATGGCTATGGAAGATAAAAGCAAAGGGCTGAGCTCTGCTAGACAATCTCACAGCAAAAATCTCTTCTGCACATCTTTGTTTTTCATTTAAAATATCTTGCAGTATTATATTAACTAATATTACTGAACACATCCCACCCAGAAATTTAAGCTGATATACAGGCTCTGACTTAAACTGTCAGTTTTATTACTGTCTCCAAATACAGCAATTATCTCATTTCAACCCCACAAATGTGTGTGATATTCATCAGCTTCCAAATCCTGTCTGCCTTTTTACTGAGCAGTGACAGATTTGACCCAAATCAAAGTACTTCATATTTGTCATGAAATAAGTAGCACGGATATCCTTTCCACACAAGTTCAACAACTTCCAAGTTTGATTTAACATCTATATTCACATTGCTGACCATCACACAACTCATTCCCCAACAGAAAAACCAAATTACACTGCCTTTAAATTTTTTAAATGGGTAGCTTTAAATGAGTCCTGCTACTTCAGCCTTTAATATTCAGAAATTACCCAAGTAATTTTGGGTTCACTCCCCAGCTTGGCCATTTATTTTATGTCACACTCAGAACATCTGGGTGTCCCTTTTGGCAGTAAACAAGGTCCCTTTTCCTCCTTGGTTGTCAAGAGCTCTATGGCATCATCCCTGGAGATGTGGCTCGGGGAACACGAGGCAGTGGAAGTTCCTACAGGTTCCTTTAAGGAGCAAGTGGTTACAACATGAGCTTGGGCAGAACCAATAAGCAATAAAAGTGACTTAATGCATGAAAGACTCAAAGAGAAAGACAGGAGTTACTGAACTCCAAGGAGTAACAAAGTTTCTCTTTGGAAGCACTGCCTTGGGAAGCAGGAACAGGAGCCCAGCCAATTGCCTGCAATGGCTTCACCAGAAAATCCTATTAGAGTCAAGAAATACATTGTGATCATTAATGTAACTCCTCCTTTGCTCCCTATCGCTTCCTCTTCGCAAGGAAAAACAGTCAAGATGCAGCACCCAGTAAAAAAAGTCAAGCTTATCCATTACTTTCTGTCATCACCTCTTTATATTACTGCCCTAGGAAATAAAGCCAGACGATCTATAATGGAATTTCAATAAGGGCACCACGAGGAAGCCCAGGACAGCCATATTACAGGATTATGGTGTGGGATAAATGAACTTCTTTATCCACGTGACGTGATAGTTCAGAAGCTTTTCCAAAAAACTGGGAGAGATACCACTGTAAGTTGCTAAGGGACCATATTTTGAAGGAAAACTGTTTATAATAGTTATAACTTTGAGATCCCTTATTGCAAACTTAGCAGGCTGGGTGGTCCTGGTTCACATTTTCAAAGCTGTCAGAAGTAATAACCTTTATTACCAACTTCTCATTAGACTGAGAAAGATTATCTGCTCTCTCTCAGAAGTGCAGAGTGCATGTCTGTGCATTTCAGCAGCACAGGAACTGTGGCTCTATAACACTTTATAGCTTGCAATATTAGAATCCATCTTTTCCTTTTTTTTCCCCTAAGTATCTCCTCATATGAAAAAATCAGATATTAGGATGGAGGACAGAACTACACAGATGATCTCTGGCTGGGAACAAACCAGTAACACTGGCAAGGGAAGCATGAGGAACAGGTTTAAATTTCAACATTTTCCCAAAGCCAACATGAAAAAACAAAAACGCCCTAATAACTTTCCTGTGACCATTAAAAACTGCAAACAATGCCCTAAAGTGGACAGAAATCTTAGTACCAACCTAAGTGAAGATGAGAATAGAGACTCTTAAGTGTCAGAATGTTTATTAATGACAACAGCAAGAAAATCCTTTAAATCCAGAAGAGGCAAGCAGAGGTGTATGCCCAATCTCTTAACTCAGTAGCAGGTTTATAGAATTACTGAGTTAAACACATGCAGGACAGTAGCTTATATCTGTCTTCAGAAGAGTTTAATGTACAAGAATTAACTATTTCTTTTAACTGTCATTCAAAGAAGCCAAAAAGCTTGATCCATAAACCCTCAAGCAGAGATGGACTCTGCTGAAGCTGCTTCTCAGTTTCTGCAAAGCTTTTAGAAAGTTTTCCTATTTCAAATCTGAAAAAATTAGGAACTCACACTTAGTAATTTCAAACAACTAATACAGAACAATAAAAAACAGAGCTACTTTCTCATTACTCCACTGACTCTTGTGAAAATAACAGGACTTTATCCAAGGAACATAATCTACTGAAGTACCCCTAAATGTCCATCACTTCTAATATTTTATCAGTGTTTATAAAGACAGTAAAATAGACATGGTTAAACCATTTTTAACACCAGTGAGTAATCTCTCCAGGCCAGGGCTTAAAGTCTATGAAGAAAGGAAAAATTAAATTTTAGCATTCACATCTCCAAGCCATGCTGCCCCTGTTGACAAGACTTAAAAGTTTATATCAATATTATTTCCAGAACTCAAAAATTCCTGTGAACAATTAGCAGGAAAACCTGCAAGTACAACTATTATTGCAATTTTTAGCAGAAGAAACAGAACCCTGTTCCTGTTTGAAAAAGGCAATCCCAGCCCTGCTCCCCTCACCATCCATATATAGTAAGGAATGCTCGGGGCACTGTGGTGCTCCTGCTCCCAGGGATCTGTGCCAAGCAGAACCAGGGAAAAAGGAAGACTTGCAGGATCATCTCCTGCTGAAACCAAACTGCATGCTTAAAAATGGGTCCATCCTCCCAAGGCAGCAGAATGACTGTGAGGAAAAGATGAAGTGGAACAAAGAGCACATTGCACACTTGAGTCCAATCTGACATCAAAAAAAGGCTCTTGCCTGCTCTATATCCGCAGTGGGAATTCCCAACACAACTCAGCCACAGGACAACATCTCCTGAGGAAGCCACAAGGGTAACCAGCCGCAAAATCCACCTCGTCTGAAAGCTGAGAGCACCCAGTTCCTGTGATAATTACTCTGATCCACTTCCACTTTCCCAGTAGGTTTCCAAATGCAAGGATCAGCTGTTCTGAAGTGTTTCAGTATCCAGCAGTTCCCATTTCTCTCTTGCATTCCTAATATCCTACAGGATATCTACTCCACTCACAGTTACTGAATACCAGTATGAAAATGTACATGAAACGCCTGTAACATCTGCATGAACCCTGAAATCCTCTCTTTTTTTGGGATCCTCATACTAGAACACCTTGACACAAGCAGAAAGATCTAGAGATGAGATTATCTCCAAGGAACTGAGAACATGACACACACATGAAGTTAACTGTAAAAGCCAACGTGGACTGGTTTGTTCTGTTCCATGTGGAAGGAAGGTGCAGCTTGAGGGGAGCTCCAGTTCAATAGACACAGCTAAAATGGAGCTGTGCCACAGGAAAAGCCAAGTCAGAACTGTCCTGGTCTGATCCTTGACAGGGAGACTTCCAGACTCACATATCCGTGTATGCTCCAAGAACAAAAGGAGGTTAAGTGCTTTGAATTCATCATCGTTTCATTCAGGAGCAGGATTGTTTAAGGATTGCTGTGAAATTCAGCCAACACTTATGGTATTTCTGGGATGGCAAGCAGCATAATCCCTCTAATATGAGGAAGCTCAAAGAAGTAAAACCCTTTTGATGAAATTATTTAAGCTAAATAAAGTTCACCCAAATAATTCCAGACCACTGATGCAGCAGCTCTTACCCAACAGTAACACAGACACTTAAGCATTTCCTACAGATCTGGAAGAAATGACTGCTAAATCCTTAAGTGTTTTGCTTAAGCAAATACCCTCATAAATCTTCATCAAGTATAAAAAAACCCTGCTAAAATCAAACAAACAAGCCACAGAAAAGAATAATGTTTAAAAGCTCTGATGTAATGTCCAGTGCTGATCAGCTCTTCCAGCTGAATTACGGCTCCACTGCAGTGGCAGTGTCCTTATCCCACTTGCTTTGTAACCACTGCTCTCAGAAGCTCAAGAATCCTGTGGTTACAGAACCTCTTGTCTGCATAAATGAGACCCAAATTTGTTTTTCCATGAGTTCTTGTGGGTCAGTGACCTATTACAAAAACGTTTTTGATGAAATCAGGTCTGTTTATTTTCATGTTGTTAAAATAAACCTCGTTGTTTTGTGGCCCTGCTCAGAGGTACTAATGCAAACCAAACCCTCTGAGTGAAGCATTGCATCCTGCTCCCTGCTACTGCCCTCAGCCTCCCCTGCACTTCTCCTGTCTTTGGACTCCTCCTGTGCTGGCCTATTGACAGAGCTGCTAAATGGCTTCCCTTGGAAAAGAGGGGCCAATTTTAATTTTTTTTTCTTTAATTTTAATAATGTTTTTGAAAGAAATAAAAGGTTGGCTCTTGGAGCAGCCATCACCAAGAGCTTGGCTGTCCAGCAGTGGCTGAGTAATGCAGAACTATATAATTATGTGTTACAGACAGAGCAAGCCATGAAATTGGAGGGTATTAGTGCCCTCTAGGAGTCCACAGGACATAAACACAGTCATTAGGAACTATCATTTTTCCAACTGCACATTCCCAATTAGGAAATATCACCTCTATACATCTTCAAAGGGTAAGTGGTTTCTTATACCTATTTCATTCACTGAATAGTCCCCAAAGGGGAAGAAAGTGACAGCAACCACACAAATTTAAAATTTATTTCAACAAGAGTCCCATAAAGATAAATACAGAAAGAGGATTCTTGGACAAAACTCATGGACAAGCAAATGTGGATGGGATTCATCTTTGAATTAATTTATAACTAAAATAAGCCTAATTTTTTTTTGGTGGGGTTTTTGGTGGTGTTTTTTTGTTTGGCTTTGGTTTTTTGTTTTTGATAAATAAAGATGACCCAGTAGAAACCCAAGGCAGCAGGTAGGGCAGAAGACTCACAAAAAATCAGCTGATCAAGATTCATTTGTTCCTTTTTTATCCCTTCTTTCCATTTTATCTCCAGAATGTGTGGACAAGACCTACCCCTTGCAAGGTGCTTATCAATAGCAGAAGGATGAAATTTCTCCCATTTAAGAATATTTGTGCTCCTCACATCAAGTACAATTCCAATAAAATACAGTTCTGGTGTGCAGGAACACACATGATCAAACCCACAGCTGACACACAAGTTTTGCCAGGCTGACTGGGGGCTGATTTCCTCAGCTCACCTGCACCTACTTTGTCAGTCCTGAAACTTCAAGTGCAGCAAAGGCAAAATTTTTCTGGCAAATTGACAGCTTGTCATAATTTCAGCAGGGTCACAGGGAAAGGACAAGGCAATTTGTAGTTTCTTTCTCAAATGATCATAAGAAATGATCATTTCCAAGCACATAACCTGTACTCACATCACACCATCTCACCTGTGCACAAAGACACATATTTCAATGCTTGCAGTAATGCTTCACTAATTCCAATAAAAACTAAAGTTATGAGCTTTAATATAAGGAAAAACCCTGAACATGAAGATCCAAGCCCCACATGCCTCTCATTTGAGGTAACACCCTGATCAGAGCACATGACCCAGCTGAGCACTGCTCTTTTTCAGGTACCCAGCACCCACAGAATGACAAAGTCTGCCTCCAAAAAAGTCCCAAAATTATTTATTTCATATTTTTCTTATGTTTCTGTAAGTCATGTTCCCAGTGATGCTTCTAAAAATCAACTGACCTTTTCACAATGTGGTTTAAATTGCTGAAATACTCAGAATAAAACCACAGACAGCTTTATTAAGACACTAAACAGGAAAGTGACTTTCTATACAAGCAAAACACGGACTGAGCACATCTGCAAATGACCCAGGTTTTGCTTCTAGAAGTCATTTGAAGCTTTTTTTTTTTTGTGTTTCACCACAGTCTTACCCCACCAGTGATCTATACTTACACTTGAACCACTGTGTCTCCCGAAAAATAAACAAGTTCTACCTGCAAGCCCCTACTGACAGGAGAAGGTAAACACTAATTAATCTTGAGATACTGAGGCATGGACATTACAGAGGTGTCTCTGTGTGAATATAAACTGCTTGGTTATTACGGTGCTCATTTATATTACACAATATTATTTTCTAACCATGAAAAGAATATGTATAATTAGAATTTTAGTTTAAAAAAGCCTTTTTTTAATTTGGCTTTTCTGAAAAAAACAATGAATTCTTTCGTTTCAAGGTTCTAGCGACCTCAGGCCTGTGGTACATCTTTTGAAGAAAATTTAATGAGTTGCTACAAATAATTCCTGACTAAACTCGTGGCTACAGATATGAAATCAACAAAATTCAAAGGAAAATTCACATTTTTTGGACTATAAAATGTTAAAACAGTCCCAAAGCTTTAAGTATGCTTAATTTCAGGATGTGCCTTTACTGCTCACAGTACACATGGGAAATAATTTATCATTCCTGGTCACTGCCATTGTACTACAGGCAAAATAAAGGACCATTTTTTCTGAAAAATTAATATAAATAATAGGATACTTTATTTACTAAATGAACTGGGTATGTGCATGAACTGGGCCTTGAGTATTTTCTCTCATGTTTAACTATTGGGACAATCTTGACTCTAAATGGAAATGTATGTACCAGACATCTTGCAGGATTCCCTTTCAGAAAAAGTGACCTTTTGGACAAATAGCTGCAAATTCCCCTCCTCTCCCAGTTTTATATTGACTGTATCTCTGAAGTGTGGGAACAGCAATGAGAGAGCTCCTTTAAATAAAAAAGAAAAATAATCATTCCTGACCATATCTGATACATCACTTACACAAATGACTAACATTTCTCTAAATTACTGGCACTTAAATAGTGTAAGAAAAATACAGCTCAGTGAAATCTTGCAGAGCAGCCAGTGCACAGTATTGACAGATAAGTGAAGCACGTGAGCCATGGCTTGGGAACATTTATTTTGGCTGTTTGAGCCAAGCGCAGCTCATCATGCTGAATCAAAAGCAATACACAATTCATGAGCTTCCTTCTTCTTTCCAAGAATTAACAAAGGTGAGCTGCCAGCTTGTGCCAAGATGAGACTGGACACAATGTGGCACCTGCCTTCCTCCCCAGTGGGTGACTGAAATGCACTATTCACATGTCAATCTCTATTTTACTATTTTATCCTTTTGTTTGCAGACACACACACTCCCCCATATACATCCACTAAGAGCTGCTCTGTTCTGCTTCTTTTGTCCTGTGTGATCCTGAAGTACTGACCACACAGCTCAGCAATCCAGCATTCACACCTTGCATAGCAGTTTCCATATCTCATGAATAAAATTTGTATTTATTATTTATCTTCTTGCTCTAATTCACATTCCTCAGGGATGATTTTGCCTGGGTTTTTTGTTAAGCAAGTCTTATAAAAACCAGGAATTCCTTACTGGTGGCTTGACAAGTCTCCTCTAAAGTCAGATAACCAGTGTGAGCTCCTGCAGGGGTGGAGGGCAGCTGGAAATCCATTAAACACCTCACTCCAGGCATGGTAAAGCACTGCCAGTGCATCTCAGCCCTCTCCATGGAAGGGACAGCATATCCCTGATACTTAACAGGTGCTCAGCTAGTACAGCAGGGGCAGAATTAGATTTGGAAAAGAGAAGCAGTTCAGTCTCTTGCAACAGGTAAAAATCAGCAAATCTCCACATCTGGGACTGCCTCACAGCCCAGCCAGCTCCACAGCCCATTTCCAGCAGTGCCAGTATGTAGCTGCACACAGGGCAAGGGTGGATCATCCTCCTCTTCACCTCTGTGAGAGGTGGAGATGCCTTTGGTGAGCCTGATTTGTGCACTCTGTAGGAAGGGAGAGTGAATACCCACCCAGGGTACAGCTGAGAGACTGAGCCTCCCCCCAGACTCCTGGTCTGAGCCTGCAGCAGGATCAAACTCTGCAGCTCTGGGCAATGAGATGAGGAAGGAACTTGTGAACATGGAAAGCTGCTACATCAGGGTGTTGCTGCTCCTCTGTTGCTGTCAGGGTCAGAAAACAGCAAATGAAGTATGGTGATGATGACATGGTCCACCCTTAAGCAATGAAAACTGCATCACAGCCCCTAGGAACTGCAGACCACACTCTGAAACAGCACAAGTCTTGAGCAAGGTAGTCAGACTGTACCCCTGCTAGTTAAAACAATTAGTCCCTCCAAATAAATTCATAACTTTGCCATGTATTTTTCAGAGACACTCTCTGAAAGGGAAGCCCTGGACAAACCCCAGACTTGAGAGTAAAAAGGGATGGAAGGGACTCGAATAATACTAGAAAAATTCTGCAGCACCAAGTGCTCCATTCTCCATGACTGTCCCATCAGCATCCAGGAATAAAACCACTAACACCCTGTCAGATACTCCCACCCAAAACATTCTGGCTCGTCACGTTGGGCTTCTCACAACGTAAACAGTCACACAGACACTCTTCAAAAGCAGTGCTAAATTGGCTTGAAAATGCAAGGTAAGAGAGACTGCTCTGTCAGATATCGGTTACAGGATTCCTTTTTGGTTTATGACTGGCATAATTTCTCAGAGGATGTGGGACAATAGTTATTAACAATATTAATTAAATATGAACCAATATCAACAAATATTACTTAAATGTGCAGGCATCAGCCAATGCAACAAGGAGCTTCATATTGTTCAGCTCACAGATGCAGGCAGCACAAAAATGAGCTACTAATCTGTCCTTCTAACCAGGAGACCAGAACACCCCTCCAAGTGTCACAAACTGAATTTCAGTTTTGGATATTCTTTGCCAGCTCCCACAAAGTGTGGTTAAGTTTACAAGTGGTCTCTACCAGGAACTTTTTTCCCCCATTTACAAAAGATGGCACTGCTGACACCCAGACCGTGACCTGGGCTCACATCACAGGTTTGGTCTTCCCTCATGAAGATGGGCTGAGGCTGCAGTAATTCTGCCCAGAAGGAAAGTGCAGCTCAGGCTCTGATATATCCCACACCCAGCTCCTCAGGAGCCAGGGGGATGCTGCTGTCTGTGGTGTGAATGCAGAGAAATCCCTCAGTCCAATGTGCAAAGAGACACCTCCAGCAGCCCTGGGCAGTCTGGCAGCAAAGCTGGTGCTAAACCAACTCACCTGTGGTAGTTGGAGCAGCAAGAGGGAAATATGCAATTGATAAAACTGATTAAATGTCCAGTCACAGCTCTAAATCCATTTGAGGGTGTCTTTGTTCTCCTGCATTTCCAGATAAGCATTTTATGAGCATGGATTTCCACCTCGGTGTGTTACCCACCAAGTCACAGGAAAACGGGGACTGAAAACAATGAGGATTTTTTTTCTGAGAGGTTACATTTGAGCTGTGTGACAACTTTACAGATCCATGTAGCCTCTGAAATGTGTAGTGCACTGCACACAGCTCCAGCAAAAACATCCAAACTGCACACGCTGCAAACCTTGTGTAAACACCATGGACTGGTCCTTGCTGCCAAGGATCGCCTTTTGTTTACAACAGCCAAGAACTGCCCAATGCTTTTATTGCTTTCCTGGCTACTCTGAAGCACCTACCAATCTCTCCACTCAGCATGGTAATTGTGGAAGATGCTTTTTGTATTACATGATTTATTTAAAGCCTGTTCAATCTCAATTTATCAAATCCAGATTGTGAAGCACCACATAACAATTTATTCTTTTCCTTAGCGTCTTTGGTCACTACCAGCAATTTAACAGCACACTGTGCCAAATAAATACACTTTAGTACCTTAATCAAGCATTTGGGAAGCTGCTTACAAAGACTCAATGCACAGTAGCATCACTGCAGTTAAAACTCAAACATAACTTCCATTTTGACCTCTGTCTTCACACACACCAAACCAAAACCATACCAGGGTTAAAATCTGGATTCGAGCTTTTTGCGATTTTCTTAGAACTAATTATTTTTCCCAACTTTGAGAAGATTTGATTTGGCCACGCTTATACATTTTTCCCCCCTCCCCTAAACAACAAAAACACAGTTTTAGTGTTTTCAGATGTTGAGATCTTTTATGCTTGCTAAAGACACTAATTTGAGCAGAAAGAAGCAGCCATCAGCCAAAGTCCAGTCTTTTGAAGATTATAGAGCTACGTGACAATTTCTGGCACTTGGCTGTGGAAAAGTCAGGATCTGTTGGTGTCTTATATCCTGCCTCATTTTTCACAGAAATGTGTGACACACATCTGGCTCTGGAAGAAATGTCAGTTCATCTTTCAGGCCCACCAATTCACCTCTTGATCCTCTCGCCATGCGAAATTTCATAATTATTTTATCTTAAAATCCTACACGGTGTTAATAGCAAAGCATAAAACTGGAATGCTAAAATCCAAAATAGGGGTCAGCTGCCTCACCACTGATCTTTATGTTCTGGACTAAAGCTACACAACCTTGCTGCAGTAAAAGCACTGGAAACATTTTGGCTTTTCCACTGTGGTGAGTACCACTGGTCTTTCTCAGAATTCTGGATCTTAGGATTCAGCACAACAACTGACACTGAGAACACTGAATTTTGCTAGGAGATAATGGGTTGGATTCCTGCACTTTCCAAGTGTTGAGGGTGAACATGCCGAACTAAGAAGTGGCTTCTACCTCCCACTTCCACTACTTCTCAGCTTTGTGCTGTCACTTAAAGATACCTTGCATGATGTTGTTTCTTCAACTGCTATGGGCAAATTTTATTGAGCCAATATCCAATTCTTACAATATTCTCCTTTATTAGCATTGTGAGCATTAATGCCCCACAAAAAAAAATAAAAAGCAGAGTAAAACTCAAATAACTGGAGGGCCATCCCTGATGGCATCATTGGCAGCAGTGGGTATCAGCTCAAAAGATATTTTATTTAAAGTTTACGTATACAGGACACGTTAAAATTTTGCTGATTTTAACATAATGATGCTTCAATATCCAGACAAGTGAAAATAAAATGAGCTACAATATTCACCTGAGCTTAAGCCCTTTGAATGCTTACCATGAGGAGAGGAGTGGAACAACATAATTCTTTTGTTACTTTGAATCAAAACCTTTCTATGTGATATTTTGCCAGGAATAGAAATTACTCCTGTTCTTTAAAGTTTGACCAAAAGCAGCTGCTTTGTTTAAAAATAAGTTAATGATTACGTTTGCATCCACTTCAATAGATCAAAAAAGAACATTATTCCAGAAATCGAAGCAATAGAAGTGATTTTTATTTGTTATTTGAAAGAAATTAAATGGAAAAAAGCCAGGTTTTTTTAAAATGCAACCAACATACTTTCTTCATTAACATTTTGTAATGTTTGACAATACTTAATAAAATAGCTTTAATATTACCTAAAATGTTGCAATTTGGCCTTTATAAGTTACGCCAAACTTTCCACAGTCCATTCTCCAAAGCCTACTGACTCACAGCAAAAAAGCCAGATTTATAGTTTTGTCCTAAAAATGATTTAAGTTAAAATACCAAAAAGTTGCAAGTTTCCAGGCCTCCCTTTCATACTACATTAATTTAGGAAATATTTTAATGACAGGCAATCCTAAAAGAGAAGCAGAGATGCAGCATGGTTAACAGGCCAAGTTAGGAGTTTGTACAGGGGGGAAGAAATAATTGAGACTTTCAAACATCACAGACTTAAAGAGACACCATTAAAGGTATCAGATTTCCTGCCTCCCCTCCCACAATCTGTATTGTTTTCAGTTGCTGGCAGAGCAGGCCCTGCAGAAACACAACACACAGATGACACTTGGGTTTTGTTTCTGGCTACCAATAGCCAGCCCCTCTCCTGGAAGTGTCTCAAAACTCTTTCAAAATTTAACTACATGAATCTTTATGTAAATATAGATATGAGAAAGATTTATATATATAAATATATATATATAAAATGAGCTTAAAACTAGGACTTGGTAGTTAGGATACTGACTCTTCAAGATGAGCTATAATGTGAAAAAACTGTATTCTACAATGTCAGGCTAGGTTTAATTTAAGAAAATTAAGCTTTTTTTTTTAAATTTTGCTGAAATAAAAGCTACAGCAAAACTCTGCACCTGGAAGTACTTTCTAATTGAATATAGGTGAAAATCTGTTGTAATCAGAATTTAAAACTCATCTCCCCTTATTGCCATAGATGGAGATCTCTGATTCATGACAAAAGTACTGAGTAAATTAATTTTAAATGTTCAGTGCACTCATTAAACAACTCAAATGCAAATCTAATCCTGAGATCATCTGAAACAGCTTTAGCACAGCATTAGCTCGATACTCCAGACTTCTCCTGAACAATTGCTAGTGGGCACTTAACTCTTGAAAGCTGCTTTAGGAAATATCAATGGGAAAATAACAAGTCCTACAAGAAATGCCTTGCAGATAACAGTTACCAACCAAGCATAAAAAGCCTGCATTCCAAACCAGCTTGTGATATTGTTCTAGTCACCTACCCTTAACAAAGAATAATTCCCCAAGGTATTTCAGTTTTACAGAGATTTTGTTCTGCTCCCACCATAAGCAGACAGAATTAATGATGATGCCAAGGAGCACACCCAGCTAAGAGCAGCAATTGGATGTAGAATTAACTTTGTCCTTTTTGATATTTAAGTTTATACTCCTGCAGGGCCCAGGAGTTTCCTAGAAACTGATTCCAGATTAAGAGACATCTTATAATCACCTTCTCCAAAAAAGAAAAGAAATTAACTTAATTGCTATCAAAAGCAGAGGAAATCTACAATCAATTCTCCACTAAGTCTTCCATGATACCCTGGAATCCACTGCTATCACTGGCATTATGCTACTTCAGAGGAAATGAAGTTAATCAGAAAACTAAATATCAAGGCAGTTTTAGAATTACTGTGGTTCTCAAAGGAGACAATTGCAATTTCCATCAGCATAGACATATATAAAATACAAAAATATACAACAATATGAAGTTATTATTTAAAAACAAAACTTTACACCCACATATCAATTTTAACACTTGCCCAGATAATGTCCTTTTGATAATGTTATTGTGACTCTGGTTTCACTGCCAGTTCTATTTTCTTGGCAGCCACTTTACATTTTATTTCCAGCAATAGCTATCATGTAATATAAATTCAGCTGTGTTTAAGAGCATGCTTTAAGTCAGGCAGGTACTCATCTCTCTCTTAAAGAAAGTTAATTTTATTGCCATTGTATATAGGGAGGGCCATTACTAGTGAGGTAGAAAATTTTCCATAGGTATAAATAGAGATACTTACAGGCGCTCAAGTTGTTTCAGATCCTGGAAAGCTCCACGTTCTATCACACTGATCTGATTTTCTTCCAAGTGTCTGCAATTCCAGAAACACCAGGTAATTTTAACACAACATGAAAGCATCCCCACTTCTCTTCAAACATGATCAAAATGCTTTTCGCCTAAGTATCAATACCAGTCTTAATTGGAGATTATTAAAATAATCAGGGCAGAGCTTCTCTTGGTTACTAACAGGAAACTGACTCCAAATTTGCCTCCTGACCTCCACACCTGGTAAATATTTTTGTTCCTAAACTTCTGTAACCACATTTTGCTCAGAAAGGTGCTGGTCTGGAGGCTGGTGGTTACAACCCTGGAACATTCCTGATCTTTCAATGGATATTTGTGTCCCATAATTGAGGTCACTGACTTCTACAGCCCACAACAGGAATTCACTCACTGGCAATGTAATTTTTTTTTGTCCAGACTGTGTTCTGCACAGATTTCAGGCTTGCTCTGGAGCAAATCCTCTGGGGATGCTCAGAGCTGCTCCACTGGATAGGAGCTGAGGGCACAGACAGCAAAAGAGGATTACACAGATAACACCAAGAAGAAGGAAACATAAAACTACAAAACTCAAGCATGTGAACTAGAGGTGTTGTTTAAAGGACAGGGAGGAAATGCTGCATGAAAAAAAGGAGAAAGGATGGAGCTATAAGGAATAAAAGGAAAAGGTGCACAAGGGAGTATTTTGCATGTGTGGTGTTTGCTTGAGAGTGGACGATTTTTTTCTGCTATACAGTGATATGAGTTTCCAGGTCACTTGTTCCTGGTCCTCATTCTGATGTGTGCAAACAGGGCTGGGCTACATTTCCAGGAACATTGGGACAGGCTACAGATTTCTGTCTTCTCACTACAACCCCCAGCAGACAAGGCAGGGAGGAAAAACAGGGGTTGAGAAACAGAATTATGAAGAGACTGTAAGAGACACCAAAGAAAGTTAAGAAAAATCTGAATGATGCCACTTCTGTGGCAGACACAACACTCCCCAAAGTCTGAGCAAACAGTTACATCAACCTGGAATGAACACGGGACAAAAGCTCCACGTGAAGATGGCAGTGGTACATTTTGGTTATTCCTAAAGGCATAAAAGACTGCAGCAGCATTAGGCAATGTCTGACACTATAAAATCCCAACCAAACTGAAACAACTACTGGCATTAATATAGTACAGAACATGTATTTTAATAGACTCTCAAAATGGTATTGACAGTTGGGATGGGAGCCAAGGAAATCTAAACAGCTCCTCTGCTAGAGATGAGAGAAACACTGCAGGAACAAAGAGTCATTCCATAGATTTGAGGTGTTTCCTTAGGTTATGACAACTTGTTCACAAGTGTTAAGGTAGCAGGAGAAAAGACTCACCTTTTCCTTAGCAGGACTTAAATATTATTTAAATTATCACTAAAGAACTGTAACAGTTCAACAGTTGCAGCTTTTAAGGTTTGTTTTAGAAGATACTCAGAAGAAAACTTTTCATCTCTAACTTAGTGTTGCTGTTTGAGGTTCATGTAGAGAAAATAGGAAACCAGGAATGACAAAGTCTGCAGACTGTTCAAGGCCTATCTAGAGGTATGGTTAAGCTCTTGACAGATACTCTGAGATCATGAGACAGCACCACCTGAAATCTTTGCATTTATGACTGTATACCAGATCAAAAAAACTCACCAGTTTCCTTGTGTACAACTTCTCCAGCTATTCTTAATCAAATTCTGCTCAATACTATGCAAAATGCTATTAATGGGACTGTACCTTAAAGTGGCCAAAATCTCAAAGTTCTATTTGCTAGTGTTCTAATATAATTGATTTATGCATGAGTGATTGTAAAGCAGACCAAAATCTTTACCCCATGACTTATTCAGAGCTAGTAAGAAACAACTGAACAGCTCTGAAACTACAGTCACTTTAGTGCAGAACTCAAATCTACTGTTCCATGTGACAAACTGTTCCAGTTGTCTGGTTTAAAAGAATACCAACAACTGAATATCCTGAAATCACTAGAATTTGATCTCTGGAATTATGGACATTCTAAGCAGTAGCACCCTAAAATAGCCTTGTAAAAAACCAACAAGTTTTGTGTTATACTCACAGCACACGGAGATTCTTCAGCCCCGTGAAGTCTGTCTTTGTGATTCTTGTGATGTTATTTTTCTCTAGATCCCTGCAAAGGAAGAAGAAAGCAGCATTCAGACACTATAACTGACACCCAAAATTCCATTAGCACAAAGTATCTGCATCACTAGAGCACCCACCAGCTGCTCAAACTGCACAAACAAACATTTGCATTAAAATATCAAAAGGCAAGTCATCAATCCTGATGCATTTTGCCTTATGTATGTTGCTCTCACAGTTGAAGTTTCTCCCATTTTCCGTTCTAGTATCAGTGCTCTCCACGTGCCTCTTTCCCCCTCAGACTACAATTCTGTGAGAGGCTGTGTATTACCAACACCCAATCGGCACAAAACAGCTGAAACAAGAGTACAGAGCCCCAAAATTAATATTCTAAACCCAAGTGAGTCCAACCTGCTGCAGAAACTTTGCACACACAGAGCCTGAACAGAGGACAACAGTGACTTTCAGGTGTGGCCCTACCCAGATGTCTGGAATATTCACTGGTGCCACAGGACCTGCCTTTGCCAAGAACCCTAAAGTTCTGCCAGCTGAGCACATCCTGTGCCTTAGATATGTCATGGTTTTTAGTCCTGTCCACACAGGACACGATCAACAGGGACAAGACAAACAGCAGGTCTTCCTTTCTGGTCTTCTTTCTTTCTGGCCATCAAAAATATGGCATATAGACAGAATGCATAATATTTTTGGCATAACTTTTTCAAATATTTGACATCAATCTTTCAATGAGTAAGATAGAAGCAAGACCTGAACTGGATTGAAGCAATATGGGATGCACTAGAGCACAGAAATAAGTGCTTAAGAATGTTGGAATCTACTTCTAATGGTTATTGACAGACATCAAAATAATTCTAATAAAATCCTTAGGTCATAAAATGGATTATAAACAGATTTTACAAACTGTAGGAGTTAGTTCATGCATTTTAGCACGAGACATTCATACAATACAAGAAACATCCTCCTGTCAGCAAAGCACAGCTGGAAAGTAAGGATAAAGATAAGGAAATGAGGGAGGGGGAAGTCCCTATGTTTCAGCTATATGAACAAGACAGCCTGTACCCCTTTTTGACTTATATCAAGTATTATTTTAAATATTTAAGCTGTGTTTTAAAAGGTTCACTGAAGAAAAGAAACCACAAAGCCTGTGCAGGGCACTTTCCCTGCCCGTACCAGCCATTCTCTCCCATTTGTCTTTATCCTGTCGATTGACTCATGCTTTTCCCCAAGAATACCTTTGAATCACTGCCTACATTTTTCAGATTTTCCAGCCTAATTTCCTCTTCTGTTCTCATTTCACTTCTTCTGCCCTAGTGCATCATTAACTACTCACTGGTGTGCCAGTGAGCTGATTGCAAGAAACATTGGAAAGAATTACGTCTGGAGTAAGCAACGTGTAAATAGCTCGTGTTTGACTTGCACGTTGTTCCCCATCTGCTTTCCATGGCATTCCATCACAAGCTTTCCCTTTATCTCAGAGAAGCTCTAGCAAAACACACCATTAAGCTGGTTGGAATCCCCCAAGGCAGAGAGGAGCCAGCCAAGGGACATGGAGCAACACGGTGTCCGTGGCCCCAGTTTTTGTGTATTTTGGTAAGGCTCGATCCCAGCACAGCTTTGCTTGGCTTGAACAAGTGCAGAACCCCCACTCCTGCCATCCACACAGCAACCTCCCCACCACACCCACTCTGAGACACCAGCCCCACACATCAGCACTATTCCTCTCTGCTTTCAGCCCCACGAACTCTCAACATTCTTCCCTTGGGGAAATCTACAGCTCTCTGTTCTGAAAGGCTTTAACATTCCTTGATCAACACATATCTTGAGATTGCTTTTTCCTCCACTCTTGCAGATTGGCACAGCCTGTCCTGTATACACAATATCAATCATCCTATTAATCACTTACAGAGTTTAGTGTCTAAGTGAAAGGTTTCCATTTCTGTTATTCCAATTACTTGCACAATGTCCTAGCCTTAAGAGAAACATTCCTCATGAAGTTCACTTTGCTCAAACCATAACTGCAGCCTCTGTCTGTTTTAAAAAACAGTGTTTACCTTCTGAACATTTGCCTTTTCCAGTGTGCTCTGCCTCAAGGCTTATCTGCCATTTGAAGAAAAACAGACTGAAACTGTGATGAACTACGTAAAATTTCCTCCTCCTGTTCACAGTAGGTCTAACACTGCTGCAAAGCAGCAGATTGCCACAGGTTACCCCATTAGTCAATTAAACTTTGTGACTGTGAAGTTACTGAACTAATGCAGACATTAGTGGTTTACAGCTGGTATTTGTGGGCAACATAATATTTTATGTTTCCTTTATAAAGTTTGGCAGCTGATTATGGGCTCACTAGCGGGTTTCAACTACAAAGAGCTAAACCTTAACATGTAATCTTGGTTGGCTTTCAAACACATCAGTGTTCAAAAGGACTCTTGGAACCAAGCTGATTTCTTGGAAAAGAAATCATCTGGGTCTAAGACATGAGGCAAATTGAATTTATATTTCACTTCAACATGTATCTATATCCAGAAGAAATAATTCTACATCTTATTCTTATTGTATAGAATTCCTGCATTTTGGGTTGTATGTGGGGCTGAGCAGATCTTGATTCCTGCTCAACACATCTACCTCACCCACAGGGCCAGCTACTGCTCTTGGTCATTTCACATTCAAATAAGATTGTCTCATCAGTTAAAAACATCTAAGAAAACTCCATTAAGGAATACAGGTCTCTTCTGGAGCATCAGCAGCAAGTTAGTTCTCACTCCATTAAAAAGAAATCAGAAATGACATCTATACCAGCTTTGGTAAAGCATTTGACCTTAGGTGTGTCTCATCGATTTATTAACTTTTTTTAGGATAATTCGTAGGATAAAGCATGCTAAGGACAATGCAGCTCCAGTGGTAGCTTTAAGAAAACAGACATGGAAGGAATTATTTCAGTGAGAATAGAAACAAGAGTTGGAGTAGAATGGTACAAGACATCATGAAAGTGAGTTCAGATGAGCTATTAAGGGAGCTTTACTCATAAACATGTCCTGCTATGTTCTAATAACAATTTAATTCAACACATATTTTGTCGATGCTGAAGACTGAGTCACACAATGTACACATTTATTACAAACAGGGATGCTTGGAGCAACTGGAGCAAATTCTGCTTCATTGCAATAATTCCTCTGAATTGCTTCATCTTTCATTCTTCTCTAAAGACAATCAAGTGAATTTAAGGCAGACTTTTTAATGTTTTAAAGCATCAACATTCCCAGGAGCATGCCAGGAGTGCACAGATTTCCTCTGCTACATTACTTGAATTTTGGTTGATAATTATTCTGTTCAGCCACTGTCAAAACATCCGGATGCTGTTCTCAGCCCCCACCCTCTTCCTTGGACTGGATAAAGTTCATGGCTGGAGAAATAAATCCACTTGTCTCCTCACACTTTGTGCCTCAGCCTTCCGGGCTCTCCTTGGCAAAGCCAGCCCCTGGTCCTGGGCAGCTCTGAGCCTCCCTGTCCTCCCTGATGCACAGAACCAGGATTGAGCCTGGCACACATCACCCCACAATGGGCAGTGCAGCTCTTACAGAAGAGCCAATAACAACAGCAGTCAGATGCTGAAGGTTTGCACAGTCTTCAGCTCAATAATTCACTGGCTACGTATAAATAAAACACCTTTTGCAACATTTAAATCCTTTTCTATACAAGGATAAAAACATTCAAAACAACACTACTAGATTGTAGCAAGTTCCTATTGTAGGCAGAGGTTATTTTGCTACCAGTTGAACCCTCTCTGTATTACAATATCTAAGATAATCTGGATAACCTAGTCTGGGCCCTCATCATAGTTATGCATCCTTAAGACACCCAGGTCAATCCCTAACTTGATTCCTCAACATCTCCAAATCTTCAGGTTTGGGGTCTTTTAATCAGCTGCTCATTTTAGAGCTCTGGGTGCCCAGTTATGCCTTTCCAGGCACAGAGGAGTCAAATTGAAAATTCTTACTAGAGCACATAAAGCAGTTTTCTCTCTACAACTCTGTAATGGTTTGGTTTTGAAGCCTCTGATACACGGGCACTGCACAAGTTCACAGGCACACAAAACACACTCTGATGTTCTTACTGCATGTGCTGGTTTTGCTTTAAGACAAGGCTCTATTTTGTGCTTTGAAAAAAAAAAACCCAACCATTTTTTTCTGATCTGAAAAACTACCAAACTTCAGGCCTAATTCTGTTACCTTTTGGTCAGAAAAGAAATTGTCTAAATTTAAATTTAGTTCCCTTTCTAGAAGGAACACAAATGGCACATTTGGTTAAAGCAATTGATTTTGTTAAAGCCATTTATCATCAATAAGTGCTCAACAAATTTTCCTCCGTTTCAGAGAACTCCCAGGTACCAATCTGGCAAACACTGTGACATTCTGAATAACCAAACTGAAGATTTTTGATGCTCAGTAATTTCATGGCAGCTGCTGATTTTGCATTTCAATGACAAACACGACTCTTAGACGGGCAGTAATTTGGAAAATACATATTAATTTTCTAATTAATATTATTTGTCTTTAACCTAAGACAGCATTACACAAAATGAAAATTCACAGAGAGCAAAAATAAGCTGCTGTCTAAGAAGAAGGAGCTCCTGCCTTCATTGCAGTCCTCAAATATTTTAAATATTTTAAATCTTCATTTACATCAATAAAGAATTCAATAAGAGCAGTGGGGAAACTGTATTTAAGGAAAAATTAACTGCCATACACTTCCAAAAACAGCTCTTACACAAGTTAAAGAGCTCTAGGATTCTTTCCTGTCCAGCTGCTTGCTAAGTAAGGTAAATATTCATTTCTAGTCATAGAATCTCAAACACAAAGTTCAGTTTCTGTTCCTGTCACATTTTCACAGTGGTTACCACACACCAATTCAAAACTACAGCATTTGTGTCACAGTAGGGACAAACAAATCAGCCCAGAGCCCAACACTCTGAGAGGAATCCTGATTCAACCAACACTCCACAATCTGCAGGGAAGATGCATTTATCTTAACTTTTGTATTTTTCAGGAAGGAACGTGTGAAATTTGTATGTCACAGAACAAAGCTTAGGAACTAACAAAAATCTCTTTTGTTCCCCCTAAAATCAGGTCAGGATCCAACACACCATCTAGAATTGCCATCAAAACAAACCTCACCTGGGACACAATTCATGCAGCTTCCAAATGTCCATGAAGAACAGAAGAAAAATAATTTTCCAAGAAATTTAACAGCACCTGTTTCGAAGTGATAGCACACATCCTTTGCTATGATTAATTTGTCCTACATTCCAAAGGGTTTCTTTTAAATGGTAAATCAACATTGAAAATGTGGGAGCTAAAATTCAAGTGATAATGAATGAATCCAGATTCCTGGAGCTGAGGAGCTGCTGATGTTTTTCATTAGCCCAATTCCTTCATATAACTAAAGCAGCCCTCACTCCTGAGAAACAAGGATTTTTCTGTGCCACTGCACTGCTAAAGGACTTTGTCAGGCCAAACCAGCCTGAGTGACAGCCGAGTCACCCCTTGGATTTTTTCTGTGCTTTGTTCTCCCCATGCCCAGTCACCAGCCCAGGTCACCATGATCACAAACATGCAGCACCTGAGCTGGAACAAACCTGCATTTTCCACAGCAATGCATTTTTTCACTACTGACCTGGCTACCTCTTGCACTCCAGAAACTTAAAACCACGAGGAAAACCTTCTTGATTTTTAGGACAGCTACATGCAGGGCTGGAGGCAAAAAGCTGTTCAGTGCAGCCTCTCCTCTTTAGGAGTGCTTTAGTTCTTGGTTTGGGAACATGCTAAAACCAGGACCAGGAAAGGGACAAAAACCCACTCCCATCTGGGAATGTACCCACACAGCAGATTCTGGCTGCCCTTTCCAGTCTCCACACACCCAGTATCTGTTTTATTATTTTAACCATTTTCCAGGATTTCTGCTGTGCAGCTAATTTACTTTAATGGGTATGAACTGCCACCAGCCTCTTAACCTTAAATGACCATAATTCCCAACAGAAAGCACTTGGCAATTCTCTCTTTTGCCTTCAGTCCAAGAACTTCAAAGTTGCTGTGATAAACTACTCAATTATAGCACTATCCTGAAGCCCTCTGGCAGCACAATCTGCATATCTTCAGATTGAACATATTTTCATCTCCAGTTTTGCAATGCAGGAAATGAATTCCTGGGACTGGATTTTATGAAATACACAAATTCCACTAGTTTCCAAATCACATGGGCAAGTATGAACATCATTTCTAAAGAAAGACAAAAACTTCAAAATCATATTCAGCTGAAATAATTTCATTTTTTAAAAAATAGTACATTTCCTCTCTATAAGACTCAAGTTATTTTTTTCTTCTAAACAGCTGACTTTGCAAAGGACCATGAGAATTTATTTTTATTTCTACTGAGCTCTGGAAAGACTGGCACCCTCTGAGCACTTCACATCATTTAGTTCAATATAAGAAAAATATTCAAAGCCCTCCATCTGTGAGGAAATAAACCCATGCAACAATCACAGGTGGGGCAGTGCATGAGCAGGAAAATGCTTTGCAGCAAAGTCTCCTGGAGTCCCATTGTGGCCCTTGAAGCAGCAAAAGCCACCTCAACCACAGCCAGAGGGGTTTAAGAACTTGAAGGAATTCAGTGCTGTCTTGTCCTGGGGATTTTTGACTGTCCACCTGCAATGATGGGTCAGTGCAGGCTCTCCAGGACAGGAAAGAGACCATCAGGAAGCTGCTGATGACATTTGAACAGAGCCTGAGACACCTGGGTTTGTTCAGCTTAAATTAAAGCTTAAGGGGAGATCCCACTGCCAACTCCAGCCAGCAGTTTGGAGGCTGCAGACCCCTCGCCTGATCTGCAGTAACAACAAACCACAGGTGGAGGAACCCTAAGAGAGAAAACAACCACCAGTCCTTTCTAAATATCCTGCAGAGCTTCAGCAACAAGAAGAGCACAGTGAATCCACACAGCAACACTGGGATCCAGCAACGTGGACATCTTATACAAGATACCAATCAACTCACTCTTCAGCATTCCATCATTTTTGCTGTAGTTGTGGCATACCACGTGTGTGACACTGGAGACTTTCAGTCCTCAGGAAAATTTAAATAGCAATTAAACAGCCACACAATGGTTGGAGTGTGCAAGTCCCATGCTGCAGTCCCTCAAATTTCTGTAACACACCTACACGACAAGCTTTTAATTCAAGAAAGGTTAGATCTTTTGTTCTGATTACAGAAGGCTTTCAGGTATGAGTCAGACTGTTTTCTTTCTGTCTGAACAATGAGAAAAACGGACGTTGGAGGTTAAGTGCCCTAATTTTGTGAATAAGCTGTCCATTCTTAACCCCATAGCAGCATGCTTGGTTAATAGCACACATTAAGTGTCCAAATGATCTGGAACTGCTTGCAGGCAACACATTTCTGTCCCCATCCTTTAAAAATAAGAAAAAAAAATCTGGCAAACTATAAATGTTAAGAAATATCCAGAAAAAAAAACCCTTAACTTTCTGCAACTTGTGCAGTGCTGAATTCCCCACAGCAGGCTGCAGTGGAAGTCAACCCAAGGCCCACAGAAAGCAGAATAATGGACTGAGTAATTCAAGTATTCAGCTTCTTCCAAGGAAATACGTTTGTCTCAGCCTGTAGGAATTCCTGTCTCATTATTATAGTGTACAGGTTTTATTATCCACATAAAGGAACTGTTATACTGACAGCATAATGTTTAACAGTACATTTTACACTCCTGTGTCCTTCACCTCCATCCCCAGAGTCCTGTACTTGCTCTTGAAGTGTTCCAGACCTCATCTGGCAGTGTCACCTGTGCCCTGGTGAAAGATAACAACACCCTGCAGGAAGAATAAAAGAAGTGGAGGCCATCCTGGCACTTGCTCGTGTGCCAGGGCACACCTGGGCTGAAGAGGCACCTGGTGATGGAGGGGACAAACAGAAACCCTGCCCAAAGCTCAAGGGATGGTCTGAGCAAAGTCAAAGCTCAGCTGGAGCTCAGGCTGGCAAAGGTCACCAAGGGAAGCTCCCAGCAGTGCATTAGCTACAGAATAATAAACAAGATGGGATGGGGCAGTGACAGACTGATCACCAGCACCATCTCCCTTGTTCTTGTGTTCAGGGAAGAGAGGAACAGCCAGGAGGGGCAGAGCATCAAGTCAAACATCACCTGAGAGCTCCTGACCTGCACAAGCCTGCAGGAAGACAGGACACATCTGTCAGTGCAGAGATGGGGCTGATCCAGCTCAGCCTCACCCTGACACCTTTGCCTTGAAAAGGTTTAAAAGCACAGAATGGCAAGGGGCAGGCTGGTCAGCAGCAGCCTCAGTCTGGCACTGGAAAAGTTGCTGCAAATACTACAGGAAGAAATTTCTGGTTTTCTAGACTCAACCAGACCCTTTCCTGTCTGAATTCCATGTTCTGCTTTGAGCAGAGGCTGAACCAGGACACCTCATGAAGTCCCTTCCAACCATCCAATTCTGTGATTCTACATTTTCTGCAAAGAAAAAGGGTAAAACAAGTATATGTTGTCTTTTGCTTTGGGGGCAGTTCAGGGAATAGTAGAAAACTTTAAATATGAAGGATAAAAAAAAAATAGAAAATATTTTAAAATATAGCTGCTACAGAAACATGGTTTAATATGAAAAAGGCAAGTTGTGCACATTATAAAGAGTAATAAGTACAGTTCTGTGTCAAATTAGCTCAAGCATTATTTTAATTCGTATTTAAAAAATAGAACCCAAGGTTAACAACTGCACTTATAAAAATGTCACTTTTTTAACTTATTTCTGTTCAATTCTTGATCTTGTTTAGCCATTCCTAGTTAACTGCAAAAACTGCAGCTCTTCCATGTCCAGCATGAGCAGCTGGTTCATGGATTTCAGGTGCTCAGAGCAGCCCAGTGCTGTTCCAAAGCTCAGACAGGCACAAAGGCAGAAATCGGACCATGCCCAGCATTCTTGGGGCCATATTTTCACTGGACAGTCTCCTCAGGACATGAACAGAGATGTGCCTGTGCTTCAGTGTTTGCCACTTGTGGACTCATCTGGGCTAAAAGTTTTGCTGCAAACTTCAGCAAAGCACACATTGCTTTAATTCTGCATTTCACTTTACAGTGTGGACTGAACAGATCACAGTGAAGAAGCTGCAGTGTTTGGGTGATCTTTACTAATACAGACAACCTGATATTTCAGACTTACAATATTTCACACCTGCTCCTGACTGCTGTAAACTCTCGATAACTTGGAAAGACATTCTACAAGCAAACAAATTATTTTACTGAAGCCTGGCATGAAAAGCAAGCCTTGATTTCATCACCCTGCTCACTTTCAGACATGCACAGACTGGAAACCCTTCCCCGATCTTTTCCTGGAAAGGTAAGAGAGATCTCTGTTTATGTTTGGGGTTTTTCTTTTTGTTGCTGTTCAGGGTTTTGGTTTTTTAATGTAAAAAGCATCCAGTTTCACCAACTCTATTCATTCCTAGCACCACCACACTGAGTGTAACATGTCTGCAGAGGCCACTGAGGAGCAGAGGAAGCCAAGAAGTTGCAATAAAATGCGTAGGACAGTTTTAATATGTAAAATGAATTTTGAAGGAAGGGTTCTATTGACTTGAAGTTAGCAACCAGATGTTGCAACCCCTTTACAAGAATTTTCTTCACTCTCGAGTAGATTCCCACCTTCCCTGTCCCCCATCCTCATCCCACTTTTGGTTTTTAACTTGCTGCAATAAAGCTGAATTGATTTCACAATGTTTGCTAAATGAACACAAAACTCAAGTTTTCCTGAAGCCTTTGCACAGAAATCTGATGTTTCAAGTTACTGGAACCCCCCATGCTTATAAAACCATTTTGCCCTGACCCTGCTGCAGCCATGGGGGCTGTGGAAGAACAGCCTTGGAAATTATCTGTTCTATAAAACGAAGTTAACATCAACTGGGAATAATCCATTTTCATCTTCTGAAAACCTTCATAAGCAATTACCCAAAGAACTTTCCAAGGGGGAAAAATGAACATAAAACAAAAACCAATGCCAAACAAACCCCCAAAAAATCCATAAAACACTTCTGATTGCTCCTTATCTTCTCCTGCCTTTTCATATGTTATCTATTAAAACTCAAAACTCCAAAGGATCATTGGGCTGTTTCCTACACTTTCTCATTCTTATCTGAGAAACTTATATCCAGATGTGTGTTTTCATCTCTCTGAAGAACCAGCCTTTCCCTTAGGGCTTTATTTCTCACTATCTATTTCCACTTCTGGAAAACAAGTTCTCTTTGCTCAAGAATTTCCCTTCCATCATTTTTTTTTTCACCCCTTTTTTCTAGTCTCCAGCAAACCTCCCTGCTGCATTTATTGAGGCATTTCAGAAATGCTCAATTGCTTCCCTGTACCATTCCCTCACAATGAGTTCTGTTTTTTTCTCCCCAGCTGTATTCTCAAAACCCCATTTCTAACCAGCTCTACCACTTCAAGAGGATGAGGCTGCCAGGGCCTCTTCTCACCACTCTACAACTATTTCACACGAGCTTGTGACCCAGAGGCTCCCACATTGCTCAGTGGTGCTGTAACCACTGCTGCCCTCTCCTAGCAAAGATGTTTCATCCAGGTTTTGCCAAAATCAGCATTTCAAAAACCGTTCCTAATATAATTCCTCCCCAGTCTAAACAAAATCATCCCACAGACAAAAGGCAAAATTGGAGAAAATCCCTAAGTTAAGCTCCCACTAAAGTCCAGGCAAAACATGCTTGAGGACAAACAGGAAGGCACAAGACACGTAAACTGCTTTCTGGATGCATCTCTCCCTTGCTGCCATTTCTCAGAGTCATATTTAAACAACACAAGAGTTTGAATTAAACATTGCTGTCTCCATAGCTGTGGACAGCAGTGCACACATATGCAGGATTACTTTAATGGGCTGGAGGTCCTGTGATCACATCTGTGATGTGCACTTTGTTTGCTGCACGCTCTATCCTAAACCAAAGAGAATGGGCAAACTGCAGATTGCTATTTCCTTACTGGAAGAGCAGAAAAATCATAAATGTAAAGTTAAATTGTATTCTTACACAGGGAATATGTAACAATGCAGAATTTCTTTGTCCATTCACCTCGGATAAGACAGCACATCCCAAGGAACACAATACCAAATTCTAGGGAAGTGTCTTCCATTTTTGGATGAGCTTTTTGTAATCATGCAAAGAAAACTGAAGTTTGGAATTGCAATATTTTCTATTTTGGGACAATTTTTTTGTGAAAAAACTCTTCCAAGTCAAGTCAAACTTTTGTATTAACTCTCTATCTTGTAACATATGACACTGCATTTAATATTTAATGCTAGCACTGAAATCCCTTCTAGGCAGCAGACAGACAAGTATTAGCTCAACTTAAAAAGCTGCTAACATATTTGAAGAAGTGTTCAATATTGGCCAGTGCAAGCCCAGAGGAAATGGCAGAGATGACAATTCAGCAGGACAGTTTTGCTAAACTGCCTTAAAATACTTGGTTTGACGGACCTGAGAAGGTGAGGAAGGCTCACAATTCATGGCATCTTCTGAAACTTTCAGGGTTATTTATTAGGTCCCATAACAAAGTACACCAGTAACACCTCCCAGCCTACTAACACTTGTATTCTGCACCAGTTAATTATCACATTCCTTACCTGCCACAGGAGCAAAGGAAAAAGACCAATGGAAAAAAAGAGCCCAAAGATTCAGGAATAATCCCCTAACTATTAGCATGCACAAGCATGCACCTTGCCTCTCCTATCAAAATGTTATTTTCTTAATAGTTAAATGCTTATCTTTTGACCCATTTCCCAAGGAAATTGATTCCCACATTCTTCCCCTCCACTCTGTGCCTCCCTCTCACCATAGTGAAACAGCCAACCTTGACAGAATCCAGCTCTGGAAATAAAGTTTGGAGACAGACATTAAAAGCTGCATTTGATAGTTCTGTGATTTTGGAGATCAGAACCTCAGCTCCACTAATATGAAATTTATTACCATTTCTGTTATCATGCCCAGAAGCACCCTCACAATAGCTCAAGATTCCTTCATGTTGAGCACTGTGCAAACAAAGATTTCCCAAGGGATTTTCTGCAAAGCAAAAGGAGCAAAGGGATGAAGACAAGCAGATGAAACAGAACTGCTGAGTACAGCAGGCACTGTCCTCAACTCCAACACAGCCTAACTTGCACTCTGTATTTATAACTGATAGAAATAAAATTGCCATAAATTTAAAGTTTTTTAAAACAAACTGTTTGGTTTTTTTCAACAAGGAAGTTCCTCCTAAGAAACAGCACCAAAAGTAGAAGGAAAAAAAGAATAAATCTATCAGAAATGGAGTTCATCACCATCCTCCCCACACTCTCTATGAGCATGTTGACAGGCTGTTAAAAATGGGTTACTGATCTCCAAATCATTAACCTCCAGAGCAGTTTATCCCTCCCTTCCATGGAGCCCTGGCTGCAACAGAATCACCAATCCTGTGTCTCTGTAGAATCAAACAAATGTCAAGGTGGCACAGAGAAACCACCCTGAAAAACTGCAGGCAGCTCCTGTGTCCTGCTCCTGTGGGTGACTGCTGGGGGGCAGAGACACAGCACACTGTCACCACTGTGTCCCCACCCCACAGAAGAGGGGCAATTAATTCCTAAATACAACATTAATTCCAATTAATTCCTAAATCCAACATTGCTGCCTCAAACCAGGCTGCCCATGGGTGCCCACAGCAGCCAGGGAGGCACCAACAGGGGTAAGGTGCCTCAAAACCCTCACTGCTGCCTGGACTCCAAAAACATTTCCAGGTGTTTGAGAGTCTTCATCAGTACCCTGGTACTAATTCCACCAGGCTGATCCCTCTGCAGGCAGCTGAGGCATCCTCCAGGCCAGAAGCACACAGGACTCTCCTGAGGAGTCCGTTTGACAGAAGTTAAGAATCATTTCTGCAACAGTATTGCAATTATTGAGGAAAACATAGGTAAAAATGAACTGCTGGGCAACATCAATTCCATAATCAGTTTAGAAGCAAATTTCAGATAGTTTTTGAAGACTGATCAATGGAAAGGCAGGACAAGACCAGCTTAAAACCAGAGTTGTCTGCCTTATTTTATTCACACCCATGTTTACTGTAAATGCTCCCTTCACAGTGACAGCAAAGGAGATTTGAACCAATGACTACATTCTCATTTCTACCTGGGAGACAAAACGAGGGTCTTAGAAAAAGAAGCAGATCACAAATAGAAAGGTAAAAATCTAATTAAAAGCTCCAGAAACCTATCAATCATAAGATTAAAGACATATATTGCAGCCATCAAACAGATGGTGTAAAAGTGAAATACAAGAATTTATTCTGACAGAGACAACTGACAGACCAGATTCAGTTGCAGGGAAAAGAAAAAAAAAGGCTGAAAATAACTGGCAGAGGTAAGAATCAGCCTCTTAAATTCGCTTTTCTGTGGAGATGGCCTTCAACTCAATCTCAGATTTACTGAGTACAGAGCACAGACCTGTTCCCTTATCTTTGATGTATTTAATACCATTAGACAAACTGTCAGCTGCTTACAAGGCCATTTGCTAATGGGGAAGAAGCAGTTCTTGCCACTGACGAGATCCATTCAAGATCTTAAATGGTGATATGTCTGTCTGGAAAACACTGCAAAGAGATTTGGAAACAAAGCATTACAGATCTCTAGAGAAAAGACTTGAAAAATACTGAAAACAGAGCAGCTTGGGCCATATTGCAACCCAAATATGACTGGTACCCAGCCTTTTCTTATCCTTAAAATGACTTCAGCAAAAAAGTAGAATTGATAAAGCTTTGCACTGGCAAAAAAACCTGTTAGTGAATATAAGAGGGATGGGAGACACAACAGCAGTCCTAGATCAAAATCCAGATCATGTTCTGCTAAAGCACTTGGATCAAGGAGACCTTCTAGAAGCCTCTTGTGACCTGAGCAGCAAAAAGAAGCCAAGGATAGGAGCACATTTCCACCAGCCTGTCCCTCAGACCCCACAAGAGGATGGGAAATAAAACTGACCTCTATTGTAACATTTTCTGAGCACCACTGCTCCCCTGTAGATCCCTGGAATGTGCAGACAGACAACCCACCACCTGAAGGAGCCTTTGCCACACGTCCCTTGCAGTCACTCATTCTCCATCATGTTGCCAACATTGTTCTTCTTGAAAAACCTTTGCCATTTAAAGTTCACTTGAGTTTGATCCCTAAACTTATCTTCCTTCCTCACCTGAAGTTAGGAACTTGCTCTCTCCCCGTGAGGAGGACAAACATCGCTGTTTTAAGTTGCAGGACTGGAAAATAAGCCCAAAAGGAAAAGAGAGGCCCCTTTAGAGAGCTATAGGACCACAAGATGTGGGAGTGGATTCCTCCAGATGCTCACAGTGACACTGTGGGAAATCCAGCATGAGGGTCACCACACAAACTTTATCAAGAGTTTTGGGAAAATTAAGCTTCAGGTCATTTGAGCTGTTAGTTCCTGGGAGAGAACCATCCTGATTTGAGCGTTCTGAACAGTCTCTGCAGTAAACAAGCTCGCTTTACACACAGTCACTGAAATAACTCACTGAATATCCTTATTAGAGCCAAGTTCTTTTCCCCTATAATCTTTATACCAAAGCACCTTGTGAGATTTCTGTGAGAAATGCATTTTTCTCTGCTCTGTGGAAGTTCAGGAATAACCTAAATACTCCTGAAACCCAGACAAAAAGTACTGTCTGAAGTCAATGGCCACACAGGACATGTTAACTTTTGTTTTAAACCCAGCTGGAAATGCTTGTACACTGGCAGTGACATTCCAAAAGATTACAGGTAGTTCTCACTATAAAGGTCAAATGACAGTGTACAACACAACAAGTTTTATACAATTACTGTACCAATAAAAGAGTATTAGGATTTACTTCTTTTTGGCCTCACATCCCTACAGGTGAGCTATACCTGTATTCCTTGCTATGTGCTTCCCCAAATCCATACAATGCACAAATTCCATGGATATAAAAACAATCCTCATCATCATTATTTTAGGACTTCCTAAAATACAACAGCTGCTCTTCAGAGGGGCAATTTTCCTTTGGCCTAATTCCTTCACATGAATCAATACTCAGCTGCAGAAGTAAGGATATGAATAAAAGTAAATAGTCTCAGAGAAGCTCATTAAAAAGGTCTGCAGGAAGTAGCCTGGTCTCTTTCATCTCCAAATCTAATCCAAATTTGTGCAAATAAATACAGGCAACATGACAATGGCCACTACTTGCTTCTGTAGCTACCAATTTACAATTTCATCCTCCTTCCTGCTCCCATCACTTCAAAACCATGTAAAAATTTAATAGTGCCCAGTTCATGCCAACATCCAGTCAGAGTTACATCAGGAAAGGGAAGTATCCCCATTAAATCAGGGAACTCAGCTGAGTTTTCCTGGGATTGGTCCCTCCCAGAGCAAACTTCTCCAAGCCAAAGCCATGTTCATTCACTCACTGACACATGACCTGAGGAAAAAACATCTGAGAAATGCTCCACGCAAGGTTTTGGAGACTATTACTACAAACAAATGAGTGGTAATCCCCAGTGGGAAGAGCTCTAGAAAGGCAGAATGTCAGTGGAAGAGTCACATAATTATATTTGCATGTGTTTAACATCGCCTTCTGCAGGAATATGGAAGCATTCAAGACAGGAGCTTAGATTTAATTTGGAGACAGAATTGAGGAAGTTGAAGACTTATTACAAGCCAGTGCAACTTCAGCAGCTCCATGCACCTAGGCCAAAACCACCATAATAATATATTTGTGTAACAGAAACCCCAGACCACATGAAAACTCAGGAGTAAGCAGATGACTAAGCTTCTAAATTGCACCTAAATGTGGACACACTCAATTTAGCTGCTCAGACAAAGCACAGAACAGATTAGTCTTGCAAGCTTTATCAATTTAGCAAGGTAAAGATTCCTTCAAGTGAAAGACAAAACAAAGCAATGACTAACACAGGAGACCTATCAATTAAACAAGAGCTTAAGCCACCAAACATAAACTCATCAAGAACTCAAACACGGTTAAATTCTCCAAAGAAGCTTTTATACATATATAATGTGCTGCTAACAGGGAGATAACCAGGCATGAATGGGAGGAAAAACACAAAGGCTCATGCTCCACATTCAAACAGAAAGCAGACACTGACCCAGAAGACTCCTGAGCAGTTTCTCCATATCACTTGTTCCTTTCAGAGCTGAAGAACCCAACTGTCAGGCAGCTGGCTTTGATCTGCTCACTGCAGTTATGCATCATCTCAAACCAAATGTGACTATTGGCATTATTAAGTGTTATAGAGAGCCACATGTATCATATTCTACATCTATAGAAAACATTTCCACTGAAGGGAATTACACAAATAATCACATCCAAGAGCTGAAGCTCTGCTAAGCAAACTCTGATTAGGGGAGTTTGATGAAGCAATCCTAAGGAACGTTTCAGGAAGGTAAAATATTTGGGATTCTCATGGATGTATTTACATAGACTTAAATTTTCCTCCTTTATTAGGTCAAAACATCGTAATAGTTGCACAGCTAAAATAAAAGAATCACCATGCCAACCCCAGAAGTTATCTAATAAATTACCAGTTTTTCTCCAGAACACAAAAACTCTATCAACTTCTATTTTTGGTAAGGTGCTGGGTCGCTTCACAAGTGTGGAAGGGATCAGTAAATACTAACAACAACCACAAGGTCAGCTCTGCCATCCTGCTCAAGGGCCTCTGTGGAGCATCACATTTGGCAATTTGGGGAAAGGTCTTAGACCTATTTTCATATCTCTCCTCCTGTGTGAAGGATGGCTACTCCTGAGGGCTTTCTCTCCAGAACAAGGATAATTGGAAGTCACTCCTGGAAGTGACAAGGATTTGCTTCACCACTTATTTTCTCCAGACTGAGTAATTTCATTGTGCAACAGGACAATTTTCACCTCTTTTTAGCCCTTCATGAGAGCTGAGCCCAGGCTTCCATCTCAACCACACAATTAGAAGGCTATGATAGAATGTAATCACAAGGTAAAAACTGCCACACAAACCTAACACTACTTGCTATATTTGCAAAGCTACTATTAAAGATGAATCTGTGTAAAAATTAAAAATAAAAGTATAGGATTGTTTTATAACTCTGTTTCTGTGATCACTGGTTAATCTTTGGATTTCCTTCAAGGTAGAAATCACAGGTACAAATCTACACCTTCAAAGTCTTCAAGAAAAAAAAAAAGGCAAGCATGCATCTCATTTCTCATGAAGAATCAGTAATCAAAGCTGGTTCATTTAATAGAACTTCTCTATAAGAAATTCTTTTCCCCCTAAAGATATTTCCCATTGTTTCCTTAATGCTATATTTTCAGTTTTCCTGGGTTTCATATTAACACAAATTTGAATAATATTTAACTTGGCTCCACTAGCCCAAACAATCTGTAACATTTTTCCAAACGTAACTCTGAAAGCTTGGTGGCAAAATATTTTAAGTGGTGCCATTAGATCTCTTACTAATTAAAGCAAAAAGTTTCCGACTCGAACAGGTATGCGGAATTTTTAGCTCAGGAGAATGCAGAGAGAAATAAATACCTTTCCAGAGCATAACAGTTTAAAAAGACACTTCGTGTGTGGCCATCAAGAAACTTTTTAAAATTATTTTCCCCAACACATAAACATTTCTCTGAGATTAAAAATATTTTTGTGATTTCAGATACGATCAATTTGCTCTTATTTACAAGCTAAACACACGAGTAAGAAGATTACACATCAACCCACTGTCATGTCATAAATAGTTACAGGTTGCTGAGGACCACAGGGAAAAATGAGATACTCTGATATATCCTGTGGCTGACTGATGTTTCACCTATGAGCAGAATTTAGACTCAGAGGAACAGAGTCTTTCTCTCTAGTGCTTATATTAGAAAATCCAAGTTAGTGCAATTAGTAGAAATCCAGATCTGAAGGAACTGATACAAGCTTCAAAAGAGTTGTAATGAAGATGTTGGTGAACACTGTAAAAACAGTGCAAGGTTCACAATGGACTGACAAATGAAAACTGAAAACAATACTTAAAATACAGATTAAAGTGTTACCACAAGACCTTCTGTATCCTATTTCCACAAGGTTTCAGCCACTGAATGACCCAGCAATACACTATTTATATATGTAAAAAAACCCCAAACAAACCACCCAACACAGCTACATTTCATATTTATCAGTGGTGGTATCTCTGAGGTTAAATGTTCAAACTGAATATTGTGAAATCGCTACTATTGTTCTTCTTGCAGCCATTAATCTAAAATTTAAATCTGTAAATAACACCAAAAAGAACAAGACCAACACAGTGATTATGTTCTTCTTCATTCTTTTTAACATTTAACCTGCCAAGGCCAAGAGCCTTTTTCTTCTGGCTCAGCTTCCAGCAGAAGGCAAGGAAAGTTCACATCTCTGTGATGTTCATTCTCACAAATGAAACCCAGGAACAACACGAATTCAGCCCCCCTGAAACTCCAGCTATAACAAATTACCATTTATGAAATGGTTCACAGGTGGCCAACTAACCTTGTGCTTGTGAATCATTTTAACCTGCAATTTAAAAGTTTAATTCTAGCCTTTAACTCTTTAAACCATTCCAACACCTCACCAGTGAAGCTTACAAACCACCCGTGTTATCACACGTACTTGGCATGCTCCCCTGGTACTGGTTTGTTGTGGGGTTTGCTGTTCCAGATTTGGGGTTTTATCTGGCTCTAAAATGCCAGGTTGCTACCCATCAATTTTAGAGCACACAGTTTCAGGCACAGAAGTTAAGGTTTCCATAGCACTGACATCTGAAAGCTATTGCTTACATGGCTGAGGTTAAAAGGAGGGCTGATATGGCCACAAAACATTAAAGGTTGTACAATAGTGTAGTAAGAAAGCTGCATATTGCTATCATTTAAGAGCTCTCAGGGCTATAAAATGCATTTAGAAACAGCCAAGCATTCTATAAAATTTCATTCTGGGACAGAACTCAGCCTTTAGGAGTGCTCTTTGCACAGAAACTTTGTTTGCTTAGTAACCTCATCCAGCTTTCTTCCTCGGAGGAAAAACTGCCTGAGAATTTGAAGTTTCCCCAAGTCTATGACCCAGAAGGAAATAAAACAGGAAGTCGGGCCATACAATCTACAGCATTTGCTTACAAGTTCAAAAACATTTTAAGTTCTGGGCTAATCCACACGAGGCACAAGTGAGTGCAGTCTCCTGGGGTCAGCCCTGAGCGCGGCTGGGGCTGTGTTTAACATTCCTCCCTGGACGTGTCCCTATCTAGCACCGGGCATTCTCTGAGCTGTGCCATCTGCTCTGCATTAAGGCACGTCACAGACGCCGTCCCCTGCACCGGGCGAGTGCCAGAACTCTATCGCAAAACTCAAGTTTGCTCTCAGCTTTCTCCCTAGGAACTCGCTGAGCGAGTAAAAACAGCTAAAAAACTCCCAAGAACTCACAATGCAAAGGATTTGCTAAGAAAGCATTCATTATTCTCCGTGCTCCCCACAGCGTTACATTGCGATCATAAACCCTGAAGCAGATTAAAAACTGAATAACCAGCTTCCCCCGCAGCAGTTTAAAGCAGAAATTAGAGGCTGTTTAATGTGACTTCTCCATTTGAATTAGTTTATGGAAGCAGTCGGTTTTCCATGGTGATGAAATCACCATGCTGAGAAAGTAAGGAGAAACTGCTACCAGCCGCCAGGTGAAAACATCCAGGTTTCTAATTGTATATTAAATTGGTGTTTGCACTGACAGCGATTACAGCCGGGAGCACTCCAGGTACAGCTCCCAACTCCATTTCGAGCAAGTCACTGCAAAACCCGATCAGGCGGCAGCTGGAACTTAACGTGAAACTCTGAAACCGATCGCTTGTACAAAGGCACAGCGGCAGGAGCGCTGGAACTCCTGCAAAGCTCCTCCCCTTCCCTCCTGAAAACATTAATCCGTGTTGGATTGCTGAAACTCCTGTTACCGAGTGCTCGGCACTGATAGGCAGGTGTTGGGAAACTCGTCCCAGGTGTTCCTACAAGTGCTCGAGAAGCCCTTAACGGTTCTTACTTACAGTCTCTCGGCATTCCTGGGAATATCCCTCGGCACAGTTTTGAGTCCCAGTCCATGACAATCCACGTTGGAAGCAATACACGTACACTTATGCGGGCATCCTCCCACAGGCATCCAACTCGCGGAGCTCCAAAAGCTCAGGGCCATTCCAAGGCACAGAAACGCGCTTCTTCCACCAGACACCATGGTTCTGGATCGCTTCGGTGGGTATAAAAGTGAGCGAGAGCAGCCGGCCCTTAAAGATGAAATGCCTCTAAGAAAAAAGGGAAAAGAAAACAAGAGGCTCTTAGTACAGCCCAAGGGAACCCACCACTGCCATCATCGCCGGAGCACCAGCAAAGCTTCAAAGGCGCCCGAGAAGGTCACGTTAGGTGGAAGAAGGTGGGGAATTGCCTTTCGGGCTCAGGTTTCTTTCTGTTATCTACGAACGGTACCAGAAGGCAGATAGTTTAACAGAGCTCGAGCCAGATGCGTCCTCAGATGAAAGAGAACCCGGGAGCGGAGGCAAACACACACAAAACATCCATCGGGAGCGGTGGCAACCTCCAAAACAGCCTCCTCCGCTCTGCACCGCCCCACCTGGGCCGGGCAGGTAACCCGCGGAGGGGACGGCCGGGGCTTCGCAGCGACCCCTCGGCCGCGGGCCCGCCCCCGCCGCGGGCTGTGCGGGGCTGTGGCGGAGCCGTGCCGGGCTGTGCCGGGGCTGTAGCTGAGCTGTGCCGGAGCCGTGCCG
>VZTZ01051279.1:222210-391464 GCA_013400955.1 Drymodes brunneopygia | reverse complement strand
CCCGCCCCCGACCCCGGTTCGGGTTTCGGGCAGGAATGTGCGGGCTGGAGCTCGGGAACGGGCGCGCAGCGGCCCCGCGCTGCCTCTGCGGCCGGGGGGGCTTCGCCGCCTTTTGTTGCCCGCGTTCGCTCTCCCCGAGTACCCCCTGGCGGCGGCTGCTCGGCCGGGGACACCCGGGCTGCTCCCGCACATCGAAACCGCCGGGGACACCCGGGCTGCTCCTGCTCCCCGCACAGCCCCTTGGACACCCGGGCTGCTCCTGCTCCCCGCACAGCCCCTTGGACACCCGGGCTGCTCCTGCTCCCCGCACAGCCCCGGGGACACCCGGGCTGCTCCTGCTCCCCGCACAGCCCCGGGGACACCCGGGCTGCTCCTGCTCCCCGCACAGCCCCGGGGACACCCGGGCTGCTCCTGCTCCTCCCGCACAGCCCCGGGGACACCCGGGCTGCTCCTGCTCCTCCCGCACAGCCCCTTGGACACCCGGGCTGCTCCTGCTCCTCCCGCACAGCCCCTTGGACACCCGGGCTGCTCCTGCTCCCTCCGCACAGCCCCGCGGACACCCGGGCTGCTCCTGCTCCTCCCGCACAGCCCCGGGGACACCCGGGCTGCTCCTGCTCCCCGCACAGCCCCGGGGACACCCGGGCTGCTCCTGCTCCCCGCTGCACCGTCCTTCTCCCGCCCCAGCCCGAGTGACTCCGCTGGGGCCACTGCTGGGCTTCGAGCGCTGAAGTTCAACACCAAAAGCTGAACCTTGGAAAAGGATGCTAAAGAAAACAAAGCAGGGTCCCTGCGCCCGGTCGTTCTGTTGCGATTTGGTGCGGTTTAAAGCTGAGATATTTTACCTCAACATGGCCAAAAAAGGCAGCACACCCTGAAAGTCCTCGAGCACTGGGAAAATGGCAAGTCCTGCCATAAGGTATTTTTTTTTAAGGTGAGTCTTAGCCCCTTAGCAGAAAGGGTCTCCCTGTAGTACACCTTAACACACAGTGACCTCCTGGCCCAAAATAAAGCTGGTGTACGCACATCACGGACATCTGCCTATTTCAATAAACCTTGTTCCTTGTTTTGCAGACTTTAAAATAGTTCAAAAGACAGGTTTATGACTAACTTACTTGGGAACACAGGTAATCTGTTCTTTATCTACATCACAAACTTGTGGTCCATGACTATGGAGCCTAGGCTCAGATCCTGTGGCTAGGGAAGTTTTCAACAAGGATCATGGCCAGCATTACCACAAAACCCTCACACTGCTCCAAACATTTCAAAAGGCTAAGTTTCATTAGGACTCAGGTTCTCAGGTTGTGCCCAAAATGTGTTCCCAGGTTTTTTTCCATGAATATTTAATATTTTAAGTGAAGGGCTTGTAGGAGAAACATCACTGTAAGATGTTCACCACAAGTTGTGGACTTGGCCTTCCAGTGTGCAGTAGCACATCCTAAATATCTGTTAATTTCTGGCAACATTTTCATGTTTTGATTACTGAAGTTTGGAATTACCTGAGCCATTCCTGCCCACCTGGACAGCTGTTTTTGCCCAAACCAATGAAGTGTCCTCCTTCACAGCCAGCAAAGCAGCTACTTGTCTACTGCCTTCTCCAACAAGCAAAGATTCAACATTCAAGTGCTTCCCTGTGAAAGCAAATTTATCAAAGAGCACAAGCAAGACCACAAGTTAATCTTCAGCTCTCCTGGTCTTTGTCTGAAAATGCAAGAAAGTTGTTTTTCTCATATAATAGTGAATTATTTGTATGAGAAATTGTATTTGGCAATAGAAACCACCTTAATCAAGCCTTGAGATTGAACCCCTCACATGAGAACTCAAAGCTCAGTGAAGTGGTCCTTACATAGCAGTATCCAGCCCAGTGGCAAGTGACACAAGGTTTGAAAATGCCCAGAGGGACATGGCTGTCACCCCTTCAAGTGGCTGCTTTATGCTGCTTCAGAAAAGATTAGAAAACACTATCCCCTCAACTCTCCCAAATCCACAGAAACCAAAAGCTTGGGAAGTTGTGCATCACATCCTGCCTGGATTCCCAAATTAACCTCTCCTTTCCTGGATGAAAAGGCAGAGGAGAATGACCACCAGCAGGAACAGAAGAAGGGGCAAGGCCACAGAGCCCTCTGAGCCTCACGGTGCCCACAGCAGCAGCGATAACCGCAGGGGCCCGAGCCGTGTCCCTCCTTCTCCCTCTGCAGAGGCCAAAAGCTCAGCCAGCTCCGGGCACGTCACCGACACTCAGCACTATCTACCCCGAGGCAAGCACCCTCCCTCAAGTGTGAGCCTACAAGAGATCAGCTCTGGAACAAGGAACAGCTGGTTCAGAGCACGCAGGACAGAAATTACACTGCTTAGGAAGACAAAGTGCTCAGAAAGCTCTGAGGTCTCCTCCACACAGACTGATGGTGCACGCCCTCAGCTCGTTCTGACAGTGAAAATACTTTTGTTGGAACCTAACTTTCCTTGGCAGCCAGGCAGCATCATTCCAAGGAAAGGCTTTTTTCCTGTTCTAGTTCACGAGCAATCCTTGTCCCAGCCCTGAAGACGGCTCTAAGGAGAGGTACACACCCCTGGCCTCAGGATGGGGGTACAGAAGCAGCTGGATGCTCAGTAAATAAGATTATAGGTAATGCAGACATCATAGTCTGATGGAATTTTTTTTGTAATTGTTTATCTGTGATGAATTTCAAATCCTAAAAAACAAAATTCCTAAAACCTCTTCAACACTGTCATCCAAGGCAGTTGACATACTCTGTGCTTCAGTGGTAATCCCTCTCAACAAAATTTCCCTGAAAGACAAGTGTACCTGATGAAATGGCAGAAAAATTGGTGAGCCAACAGCTGAGCCTGTGCTTGAAATATATCTCATTTTTATAAAAACTAAGAGGCACATTTTCCTGCATTCCAGTTAAAACAGCTCTTAAAGGGAGATGGCCACATAATCTCAAGACACACCACAGTGAAGCAGAGTGTGAACTCTGCTGGTTTCCCTTCACACACCTCCTGTGGCTTCTGGCTCACAGCAACTGCCACAAGCTGGCAAACAAGTCCCTCTTCATTCTCTTTCTAGGGCACTGGCAGAGGTCAGCACAGCATGTGGTACACAAAACTGCACCAAACTACAAATTATTGGATTATTTGAATATATCAAGTGTTTCTTCCTAATATAAATACAAATTTAGGCAAGTTATTTTTAGGAGGCATCTAAAACTGGACAGCTTTTATCTATACTATTTCCTCGAGTATTAGACACTACCAACATTTCCATATATGTAAAACCCCTTACAAACAAGATTACTATCAAAGGTGTGCTGTCTGCTCAGCAGGGATTTAAATCTTGCCTTCTGCTTCTACAATAAGAAATATAGTACAGAGAAATGTAGTTTCCCTTAGTAAATTAGTAGTTCACTACTTAGAACATCTTTGAAAACTGACTAATACATAAATATTTGTTTCCAAGTAAGGAAAAAAAAGCAGTTTTACTTTTATCCCCTTTGTGTGGGATGACATTTAATAAGATGTTCAGAAAATTCAAGCACTGCTGCCACCTAAGTGCTTCTGTAGCTGCCTTCTCTTGAGAACCACCATCAACATCACCAGTTCCTCCACCTTGCAGTACCCCCTCAATACCAGCCTAGGAAAGCTGAGTTCTGGGAGCAGGGTGGGCAGAACCAGGCCATCACAGCAGCTGCTTGGGGAGAGGAAAGTGGAAAAAAAGACAATTTGGAGCTTCCAACATATTCTTTGCGAAACACGCAAACACAAGTGTTTACAGTTAATTTCAAGATAAATTACATGGTGTGTCACGCATAACGTCACCGTGTCCCTCGTTGGGGACTCCCTGGGCAGTTGTGCACAGGCTCACGCTGTGCAGCAAGTGGGACATGTCTGAGAAGCACAGGACTCGCTGCACTGGTGCTGTGCATGTGGCCTGCACATGTGCAGGACGGCTGATGGCTCCCAAATGCTCACAGTTTTGCATGCACAATAGTCAGTTGTCTACAGGCCTGACAGGAACTGGTCAAGCTGGATGACGTCCTGAAATCTAAAAGTTTATGGGCAAAAAGTAAGACCCATTAAAGTAAGACCATGTGGCACTCTGGTTGAAGAGCAAAAGACCATCACAGGAGCCCGTGCCGCAGGATTACCTGCACACCAGAGCAGAGCCTCCACCAGCAGCAACCAGGAGGGTGGAGAGGAAACGACTAATTTTGATCACTTCAAAGGAATCAAGCCTTGAATCTTATCATAAGTCACGAGGATCTCTGAACAGCTCAAAGAGGGGCTCTCAGGCACATCAGACACATCACTTAATGCTCCGTCACATGATCAGGCCGATGTGTGCATTTCAAACGTGCTGAGCTCCAAGCTCAAACCCCGCCTAATTTTAAAGCCACTGATGCAACCACCGGGGAAGCAGTGACACACAGCGAGTTAAATAAAGTACATTGCCTAAAAAGGACATGGAGCAAAGACTCGGGAACCCTGTCAATGCCGAGGAATTCGGACTGGATTTCGAGTAGAAGCTGGGAACAGAGTGGGTTCGGTGTGACAGATGTCCGTACCGTGCTGCCCGGGCTGCCCGCTCGGGCCGCGCCGCTGCAGCGGAGCTGCCTCGGGGTCGCGGTGCCCTCTCGCGGCTGTCCCCGAGTCCTTTCGTGATCGTTCTTGTTAACCAAGAAAACATTGTTTTGTTTTCCTTGTTAAGAATGAGTTAAGCTGAGTGAACAATGTTTGCACCTGTGCCTCTGTTTTTAAATATTGTGCCTATTGAAATGTGCTGCTCTTGAAATACTCCAACTGTAAAATGAAAACAGTCGTCAGATCCACGACACTACTGAAGGTTCCTGCTTCCTCTGAAACAGCAGAGAGATTAGAAAGCCTAGCCAAGGAAAGAAGCCTAACATGCCGCTCAAACAGGTTCCAATATCAGCAGCCTGTACATCTTTACTGATAAATCCACTCCCACTGGGAGATGTGGTGAGAGGGAAGGTGACTCTGTGCCAGGAGGGTTCTGCCACTCTGTCCCCTGGCACACTGGGATTCACCACATAGGACACAAAGAGTGGGGTAACTTCAAGCAACAAAGATTTTAAATGGGATTTCTTCCACTTAGAGCAGAACTCCCATGCACAGTAATTATGTAGGAGATCATGAATGAAACTTACACCATCTATTTTCTCTCTTGCTTAGATTCAGACTGAATTGCAATTGTCCTTGAAATTTGGAAGTGGTTTATTCTGTCAGTTTAATTCTAATAATGGATAGTATTGAATTCACTTGCTCCTTATTATAGTTCCTAATCTGCTATTGCTCCAGTAGTCAAAGTGGGAAGTACCAGAAAGCCAACACTGAGATGGGATCATGCACTTTCACAGCTGCTGAAAACATTTTAAATGTGTTAAAGAATTTTCAATTACAGCTTGTGAAGTAAACAAAAAGTAGTTCCACTAAAAGCTCAGTAAATTAAATTAGGTTTTCCTGTATTAGATTTGTATCCTATATCAGAAACAAGCCTTCCGCATTATATCCCCTCTGCTGCTTGCTCTGCCATATATTCCATCAGCTATAGAGCATTAACTGTTCAGTTACCTGTCTCATGCACACACAACAAAAAGCTACAGCTTTTTCTGCTTCCTGCCCAGCATTTAAGTAAATGAATGACAAAACAAGGAAGACAGAAAGCAAAGCCTACTATTATATGAGCATTTTGTTCCTGAAGTCTGCAGTCAATAAGAACATGGCTTGCATGCAGCAGGCAATAGTCAAGACGTTTCATTCTGTTTACAGGGTGTGTATTAGTCCTGCAATGAAGTCCCAAATTAGTTGGAAAATCTAAATAATTTCAGTACTTATGGAATATATAAAAGCCTGAGGAGGTCACAGCATGGCATCCTTTCAGGCTTGAGGGTGTTGCTTTTGATGCAGGGCAAAGCAGGCTTGACAGTTACAGGAGAGATTGAAGAGTCAAAGTGTAGAATCCATGACCTTCACTACCACATCAATCAGTATTTCCTTACCTTCAGCTTGTTCTGTCTCAGGTAGAAATTGTCACAGAGCAATTTTGAGAGATTCTGCACCAGAGGACATTTAGGGGTTTGTGTTGTTGTTGTTTATTTTGTTTTTTCTAATTCAAGGCATAATAATTCATTACTCATGGCTGTCTACACCAGCACTTGTTAAAACCCTCAAACAGGGGCACAAATCGTGGCTATAAATTTAAATACAGGCTTCTTGCTCCACCACTGAAGTGTATTAAATGCAGAAGTTTTCAGAGCTGTAGGTCCAGAAATCAACACTTCTCTTGGAGAAGAGCTAACAACTCCATGCTTTGAGACCAAGCAATCCTTCGGATAGAGACTATCAGCTCTATAACCTAAATACTTAACATGTTTGACTAATTCCTCTGTTTGGAACCCAAATCAGAAAGATGGGGCAAGATGTACCCTAAATAAGGTCTTTTCACATGGAAAAAGTGTTAATTACCTTGCATTGTCTTGCAGGACAAAACTAATCTGCAAGTCTTGGCATCTTTGAAGAAAATCAAGTATTCAGAGCTGTTATAAATCACATGTGTATTGTGATTGAACATTATTAGCACTTGCACTTAGAGCAGTGCCACTGCCACAGTGGGAAATGTTCCATTACCTCACCCTGGATGGCTCACATGACCAATGTGTCGAGCAAAACTGGCTGGTTTTGAAGCAAAAGTGCCTTCCTAGTGCTTCAAAAGGTGCAGCAAGAGAAGTTAAAATATCATTTAGCATGTGCTGGCATCAGGGGTTCAGCTTTTCACCTACTCACAATGAGTGGTTTCCTACCATTGACTCCAAAAGTTCAGGAACGTCAGAAGTTAAAAAATATGTTCAGTGCAAAGCTAAGGCAGCTAAATCCCCATTTTGCCAACATACTCACATTAAAAATTCTTCTGAGCACAGAGAGGAAATATCTAGTGCTTAAAGCAGGAACCAGAAAACCTGGATTTTGTTTTTGTGTTACTTAGGGGCTATGACCTTGGCAAGTCAGCCTCCTGGCCTCCATTTAGTAGTTTGTAAAGATTTATAATACACACCAGGTTATAGAGCAGTCTGAGCTTTTCAAAGCATGTTTCAAGAATTATTTTTTCTGTCTAAGTCAAGTCTACATTAAATATAAAGAACTAAAAGTATTTTGTAAATATGCAATGTTTTATTAATGCGAACATTTTGTGGTCTTTGACAGTAGAACATTTTTTTTCCCTTATGGATGTCTTTAATGGATATGGTAATTGAAAGCAAAGTACTGCAGAAAATTCCAACTTTTCCCTGTAAGTGCTTACATATGTATGCACATTGATCTGGAAGGCTGTAGAACAGTATTTTTAACAGTACCCTTCAATATCTGCTCTGCATGTTGTATGAAAGGCAGGGAAAACCAAAGAATGAAGGATCTGAGAGCGTTTTATGGAATTTTCCACTTCGAAAGCTTTGCATATCTAGTTAATACATTTTGTAGATTTCTGCATGTTTGGGCTTTCTAATTTCACATCTCCAACCCCCAGGGAAAAAAAAAGTACCAGAAATATCCCAATGAAACCATAACCACCAGGACAATTCTGTGACCAGCCACATTGCACAGAGCAAGAAAGGATTTGTCTGGTCTCTGGGCTGCACAGGCTCCCTCACATAATTTATCCCAAGGCAATACTTGGAAAGAAAACTTCATAATGGTTATTCCAAGGCACTGGAATTGCAGATTTCCAGCTCAGTCTTGCACTTGCTATAGAAAATTAGTAAAACCCATTGGAATGAGAGCAGTTTGTATCCAATATGGCTCCTAACTGGAAACCAGATGCTGTTGGTTTAATGAAGCTGATGGGCACAAAAGACTCAAAAGTGTTACCTCAAATCTCATTTCCACTTCCAGGCACACAAAGCCTGATCAGCTCAGACTCTTGAAGTATTAAGAGCTTAAACACTTTTAAAGTACAAATGAAAGCCTTAAATAGTAACAGTATTTCTCGTTAAAGAGATCAGCAAATAAAGTGTTGGGCCTTGAAATCAAACTTCCTTGTGATCATGGCTGTCCTTACTCAAAAGGAATTGTCTAGAAACATTTGGATTGAAAGGGCAACTATATTTCCTTTAATGAATGTGCAACACATGGAAACAAAAGAACAAAACTGGAAAATAAAGCTTCTCTTTCTGGTGCCAACTTGAAGGCCTGATTTCAAACACAGTTTAACTTTTTGACATCATTCACTCTCACTATAGGAGAAATAGGAGAAGAAATCCTGAAATTATATAACTTCATATGTGAACTCTCAGGATTCCATAATCTAATTGCTTTTCTATCATTTTCTCTTCAAGAAGCACTGAAGCATTTTATGATTCACCCTCAACAACCCTCTCCACAGAAAATACAATTTACAAAAGGCCTCATGCTATTAACCTTTCACTTCTTGAAAAAAAGTTCTCTGAATGTCAAAATACCAATTTACCCTATAGTGACTCTAAAACCTGGCTTCATAGCCAGAATGATTTCTTAGATTGAGGTTTTATTCTTTAGAAACCCACTCTACACCATTAAAGTTATTCCAATGCTATTGTAGATTACAACCTTATTACAAATAGTCTAAAAGATTTAACTTTATTCTTCCCTCTCTTTAAAGTGTCCTTTACTGGAAGTTGCACCTTCTTCACTGTCTGTCATATACCATCATCTACCTTTAAGCACAGAGAAAATCAAAATTCTTTTCCAAGATGCTGTGCAGAAAACATATTTCAAATTTCAATACAGCTGCTAAATATCTGGCAACAGCCTTTTTCCTCCACAACCACTGTCAAACACAATTATTTACAACGTCCAATCATTATTTCTACTTGCATTGTTAGTCTGATTTTTAATTCCTCTTCTCTCTCATTTTAGCCTGGCCAATGGGATTTTGGTCACTCTGCAGGACCCACTGCACCTGCCCCCCACACCATCCCCAGCAGTTTTGTGTTGCAGGGAGCACAGCTCAGCACTGAGCCTGTTGCCTTTTTCCCAACCTGGAAATGAAACTCAAGATAATTTTAGTATGGAGGTAAAATTAAAGTGGATCTTTATTTGATGGCTTTTGTGGACATCTTTCTGTAACTGCCCCGAAGGCCTTCAAATAAAGATCCACTTTTATATTACCTCCTTACTAAAATCACCTCGAGTTTCAAACCAGGCTGGGATGGGACACAGCTCCCAGATCAGGGCTGTTTGTGCCATAACAGCTTTGCCTTCATCCTGCACCAGGTGGTGAGCACAGAATACCAGCTGGGCCACTTGGGCTTGGTATTTAACTCTCTTGGAGGAGATGGAACAGGAGACAGTAATCACAACAAGTGACTAAACAGACATTAAGCAGTTGAAGATCTGAGGGAAGTAAATCAAAAATATATGACCACAAAAAGCAAGCAATAGAATTATTCTGTTAGTGGACATTACAATGAACTAAGAAAATGGTAAATAATTGCTGTAGGAAGCCTGGATTCCTACTCACTCTTGGTCACTTTGAATTTAAGATGAACATTTCTCCACCATTTCATTGTCATACAACAGCTTCCTTGTGCCAAAATGTAAGAAGTAATTCCAGGAATTAGGGCAGAACTTCTCTTCTGTAAACAGGCAACCTGGAATGTGTCCAAGTGCATCAAGTGCAAATTTATCTGGTTAGTGGGAATTTTTCTGGCAATCTAATTATTGAAGTAGCATTTTTAGAGCCTAAAACAGCCAGGAGACAGATTTAGAAAATGCCAAACAAAAGCTTTGAAGTTTCAATTGGAAGTCTAAACTGTTCCCTTCTGCATTTCACACAAAGATTTTTGACCCAGCATTTTGGATTGGAAATCTTTCCAGTGTAATTAGACAGAATAAATATGCAGGGGCAAAGGCCAACTCGTGGAACAGATAAGGTTGCTGGGTTTGATTTGTTATGAGATTTTTTTTCATCTGAACAACATATCCAGTGGGAATATAGTCAAGTATTTTGACTACAGTTATGAACAACATGACTGCTCACTGACAACTTAAATCTCTTCCTCAGGATATAAATCACTACTGCCCAAGTGTTAAAGGCCAACAACTCTGGCTGTTTCCATGTTCTGGTATTGACTTCCATTATTGAAGCTCAACATTAGCTTCACTTCTCTCTCCCATGTCACTTTCCAGTGTTGAGCTAACATCAACTCCTAAGGGTTGTGCAAAATACTGACTGAATTCAGAATTACACTTCAGGCTGGACACATACAAATGCCCATCCAGTCTGGGGGGTATTGTGGCAGTAGTTGTGTCTCAAGGCAGCTTTTAGGGAAGCCAGCTTGAGCCATTACAATCAAATGTTTCCACAGAGCCTGGCATCAGAATTTAATACCATCAGCTTTTAGTGATTTCAGATTTACCATGTCCATATAAAAACAACAGGAAATGTGCCTTTGTAATTCTGTGTATTTTGAGACAGCGCTCAGCCAAGTCAGACTGCAAGGTTTCCCTTCCAGGTGTTCACCTCTATCCTCACCGCTGCTCCAAGGTCCTTGTTTTGCTGACATTTCAGAAGAACATCCCCAGCAATGCCAGCGCATCTCTGCATCCTCACTCACCAAATTCTTGGTCACTCTGCCTCCTGCAGCTGGGTCAGCCCTGCTGTCACTGCCACCCCCTGCTCCCCAAGCTGGGTATTTAAAGCCAGAGGTCCAGCCCAGGTAGTCAGGGGCTCACTGCAGTTCAGTTCTCCTGAGCTGACATTTATTAGTGCCTGACCACAACAAGCTGCCCCTGAATTCTGGGCTGTTGCCAATGCATTGTTTCATCCTGTGTTTCTGTGATTTGATTGATGTGATGAAAAAAGCGTTCTTGGAGACTGGACTGAGTGAGGGAAAATAGGTTTCTGAAAACTCATATGAAAGGCACATTTAGTACCATTTTAGGGAGATGTATGCTGATTATAGTGCCATGTTCTACTTTAGTTTTTCCTTATAAAACATTAAATCTCTCACAAAAAGCAAAGTATTTCTGACCAAAGTTGCACAGGGAGAAACAGGTAGAGGGGAACACCCAGAGCAAAGGGCTTCCCATACACATTCAACACTCCATACATGAACTAAAACTACTGTATTTGAAATAAAGTTTCATGAAGTTACCTGTGCTGACACCACGCATTGCTGCCACAAAGCCATTCTTTCACACCTCAGCATCAGTTTCCCTCAGCTTTTCATCATGGTGCACTTGGGAGTGTTTTTTATCTGACCTCCAGAACAGGCTTTAGGTGTTGTAACATCTGGAATTTTCACATTCACTGCAGCCTGGACAGAGAATTACTGAAAATGATAACCCACAATATAACAAGGAGCCACAAAGAATTCTCAGCATCAATAAGGGTTGCAGCTCTGAGCCAACCTGCAATTCCTTCAGTAGGTTCAGGGCAGGCATCTGGAGATGCTGCTGAGCTCCAAGAGATGAGCAAGTTTGAATTCAATGCAATTGGAGCTGAAACTTTCACCTCTGAAAGAAACTTCTGTGCCTTCTATGCTGCTGCAAAACTAAATTCCAGGTAGTTCATTATGCTCTGACTGCACAGACCATTTGTCAAGATAAGAAAACATGGAAAACTCAGAAACATAAATGACAACTCAGCAGTATCTTCTGTATGTACAAATATTAAAGAGGAATCACCCAGACAGGAAGTGCAAAAGAGATCATGGCTAAGCTCAGGAGGCACCATAGACTCAAAGTTTTCTTTTTACCATCCTGGTCATCATCTCCCAAAGAAAGAAGGAATAGGAAAAATCCTCCTCTCAAACCTCAGCAACTGTACCAAGACTAAATTTATACTCAATGCTTGGAAACATTGTTCAACCATTTATTGCTGCCTCAAAAGCTTTGTGGAAAGAGATCTTTAATTATGCAAAAAAATTCTGAAATCACTCTTCGAAATCAACATGCATTAGAATTGTAGGGATTTTTCTTCCTCAGCCCTTATGTTTCTGGTGTTATAATCAAGGCGAAGATTTGTTCTTCCTGCTGAAGTTTATTACACATAGAATCTCATTTAAAATTCTCAAATACTCTGGCAATAATAGAACTACTCCAAGAAATGACAGAGAATGTTTTTAGAGAGCAGCAGAGTTACAAAATGCAGACTAAGAAGAAATACAGCCATGATGAAATATGTTAAGCTGTATACTTTGGGTATTACTTGTGTATACAGACACAGAAATACCCAGATTTTGAAGCAGGCCTCCTGACCTGTTCCACAGAATTATTGCCAAAATCTTTAAGTGTTCTGGATCTGCTTAATGCAAATATTTTGGTTGTAATTATTGATTACTTCACTCTTTTTTCAGATCTTGGAGACATTTTTCTTCAACTTTTTTAAAATTGAGAACACTGACATCTGTAAGACGACCTTTATTCAGACTGCAAATACTTTCAGGAGCCAAAAACAAATACTTTATAGAAATCATGGGGAAGTTTGTGGCTTTCTGGGGATATTTTTTTTAGTGGCAATTTTTTGCTCAATTTTTAACTATTAAAGTTGTATTTTACTTTGATAAAGTTCCATGATCATAATTTTGCTACCAGTTCAACGTTCATCCATCAAATTAAACGCATTGCTACAAATTGCTTTTCAGATAATGGATACCTAAAGCTTTCCTTGAACAAGATATTCTGAGTTCATTGCACCTAAATTACCTGCTTTGTAACTATGTTGACTTGGAAAATTTTAGGATCAAACTGAGTACCTGTGTGTGCACATTATTTATCTTTACACACAAAAAGAATAAATCCTGAACCATTACTCATCTGAAAGTGGTTTCCAAAATTGGATTACAATCACTTATGGGTGCTACTGAACTGCAGAGGAAGCTCAGCCCATTTAATACAGTAACCAATAAATTCTGCAGAGTTATTTCAGCACCCGTCTGGATTAGCTTTTGAAGCCTTCCTGGGTGAAAAATGAAATTTAATTTTCAATACCTATTGCTAAATTACCTTTAAGATATTTACTTTTTATATATTCCCTGTAAAAAAACAAAGCCCTCAGATTCATTGTAAAAATAAAAACAATGCATCAGCTTTGAGAATAGAAATCAATACCTTAACTAGACCTTTCCACACTTTCCACTGAGTTATTCTCATCCAATATGATGAGGAGGGAAAAAACACAGAAATTGCAACTTGTTCCTGAATTTAAGGACTCCCTGCCCTGACAATGATCATTTCCATCTACTCTGTTGTGCTCAGTACTGAGTGTTTGTGATCAGTGCTCATCACAGGAATACAATATCAGAAATTTAAGATTATTTTTCTTTACCCAAAATATTCAGGAACCTATATAGAGTAAAATCAGATGGAATTTAGCTTTTAAAGGCTTATGGAAGGGATGACAAGGTTCACTAACAGTGAACAACCACCCCTTTTCACAGATCTTTAGTAATCCATCACAGGTTATCAACAATGCTCACTGAATGTTAGAAAAAAGATAATTTTTCAAAGTCCCTTTCAATTCCTGCCTTCAACAGCTCCTCTCACCACCACAGAGGGCCCTCCCAGCTCAAGTTTGTTCCCTTTGGAGCGTTTTTGATGAGCACAAGGTCCAGGGATGAATTCAGCATTTGATTTGCTGCCAACACCAGTTCTCTGCCTACATTTGCTATTTTTTTAGCCCTATGCCACAAACCTTCTTAAGACTCAGTTCACTGTAGCTGACTCTCCATTCTGAATTTAGAAATTCCAAGGGTAGTCAGCACCCACCAAGGCTGAGTTGTGAGGTTTCAGTCATTGTGACCAATTCTGCAGCACTGCTCAGTGTGAGCACACACACAAATCCCATCTTGTCCCTGAGTGTGCAGCCTCTGTGTCCCTGCAGCTCCTCTGCACCTGCACAGACACCAGCACACTCCAGACCCATGAACTCAGATGTTACAAATCCATTTCTGCAACAGGAAACCTCTAGAAATGAGCTGTAACAGCTCAATATGCTGCAAGATAGGCAAAGTGCTTTCTAGATGTGACTCAGGATTTCCCACCTTGAGTGAAGGACAGGATTTGTGCTACTGTGTGCATCCCCTCTCTGGAGCTTTGGGCTGCTCTCAGAACAACATCAGCAGTGTGAGTTGTCACTGATGTCTCCTTACACCACTCCAGGTTCTCCTGGAAGAGCTGCACGTGTTACAATAGCACAGAGCTCTTATTTATACACATCTTCACATGAGTTCATGCTCAGGGGACAGCTGGTATACAAAGATGCTGATTCTCAACTGCCTTAGTGCATAAATGCTGTTTAAACTAAAATGATCTGTTCTGATAACAGCAGCCTTTTCACTTCTCACCTGAGCAGCACAGCAGTAAGGTGAGACCCAGGAAGAAGAGATGCCTCACAATGAGCCAGTGCAAGAGCAGAGCGATGATCACTGAGTGCTGATGCAGAAGGACAAAGTGAAGAAACAGCAGGAGCTTTGCACATCAGTTCCCTGGTGTAACTGCCACAGAAAGAAAATCTATCATACAAGGAGACACCTTCAGAACAGCATGATTCTCACTGTGCAATAACAAACAGCTACTGAAAGGCTCAGCTTCAGTACTAAATCCTGTTCCAAGGTAAAATTAATTGAATATATTACTAAAGGCCACATCTGTAACAGCAACTCCACCAAAACCAATAAATGACAATGACATTCTAAATGAGGGCATGGTTAAATAATGCCATGAGGTAACTGCTTTTGGCAAAACAACAAAACCCAACCTGTTATGGTAAGGTGATTTCTTTCAAAATACTCAATTCAAACTAGATTGGATACATGCTCTGCATTCATTACTCACACACATCATTCAGCTGTGGATTTGGTATCTTCAGAAGTATAAACCTACCTCATAAGAAAAACTTACCTGGAGAAGGAACTAGGTATTAGTAGACTTTAATGGCATTAAACTTGGCAGAACAGGTGTTGGAAATTTCAAACTTAAACCAGTACTCTCTTGTGATTATTTTAGCCCATTTATTCTCCAGTCAAATTAAGACATTTCTACTTGACTCAAACTGAACCAATCAATCAGAGTTGAAAGAGACCCACTTCTTTGCCCTTCTGGTATACAGGGCTGTTCCATCCTGATTCTGGCCACCAGATGGATCTGTTAATTCCCTGTTACACTCCAGGATCTGGCCAAGACCTGTCAGCCTGTCTTCATGGACTTCCTGACTTGACAATTTTTACCTCCAATTTCAAATGTGAGTTCCTTGTAGTCATAAACAAGTACTTGGCATAATAAAAACGTGATTTCTGATAAGACTTAAATACCCCCATGAAATCTCAAAAAATTGTTATTAACAATGCACAGACATATCAGAAAGACAAGACTGGGAAATATTCCAGAAAAACCCTCACTGGAGCAGACAGAAAATGTACATTAACAGGATGAACAGGGGTCACACACTTACTGCAGAGAGGACAGTCTTGTCAGAATATTCTGAGTTTCCTTTTGAAGCCAGTTGTTAGCTCACTAAGGTAATCAGCCTCACCCCCTAAACCAGCTACTTCAAACCAGTCAGCAAGAGGAATGTTTAAATAGGAACCGTGTTTGTGTTGTCTTTGGTTTTGTTATTAAAAAGAACTAAGGGGGAAAACGTGGCTTATCTTTCATGTGTCTTAGCCTTAAACTACATCCAAATTCAAAAATAACTGTCTGAAATTGTAAACATCATACACTTAAGAGATAATCCAGAATTCTCCTTTTGGGAAAAAACCCTATCAATAAAACCCCCTACAACAATGCTCGTATTATTCTCATTTTTTCTTGTTAACAAATAATAATTCTTGTGTTCCTGAAAAAGAAATTATTTGATAATGATGCTATTGGAGAATACACAAGGTAAAACTGCACTAAGTGTTCCTTTAAAATATCTGTCCCTTCCTGTACTGAAAACCACTCAGTGTGCTTATCAAATTTCAGGCTGAATGATGACACTTCATGCAATCTAAATATTTAATAGAATCACTGGTGTTATTTATGGAGACACACTGCATATGGAATTACTTCTTACATGAACTCTCAAAAAGACTCCTAAAGTTATACTTCAAGGTTGAAATAGAGTGAAATTTCAACTTCAAATTAAAACCAGCTGGATTATTATAGATCAGAGGATGCTGGTAAAGTCCATACTACCATATCACATTGCAGGACACCCATCAACTTTATTAAAGTTCCAATGTTTTAAGATTTAAGTAGATTGTAATTAATTACTAGGATAAATAGCTTGCTTTTTTTTTAGTGTCTAGCAACACCTAAACAAGTGATGAGTGATGGATGTTCCCATCAAAAATGTTTATACAGTAGTCTGGGCATGAAAAATGATCCCAGCACATTGTAGAGGAAAGTGACAGCAAGAACTATTGCTTCAAGTGCATGGATTGTCATTCAGCTCCTGCAAGTGACATTACAAATCAGTGTCTCCAAGTATTCCAGCTGAATAATGCTGCTCCACTCATGGAAGAAGCTCCAGAAACGCCAGGCCTAAAATTCCTTTGCTTCCACACCAGAAATGCTGGAGCAGTGGGGGGCTGCAGGTGGTGACAGTGTCCCAAAGGTGACAGTTGAAGGGACACTGAAAATTTCAGTTTCATTTGCTGATCATAGGCCTTTTTAAAGGTGTGATTGAGGCAAGACTCATCTTTTCAGCTACTTGTTTGTAGCTACTTATTATTTCTTGAGAAAAAATGACCCAGTTTACACAAGTGATACAAGCAGGGGAAAATAGCATTGCCCAGCATTGCAGATTTCAGACTCCTCTGATCACAGTGTGGTGCCTCAGTTGCTGATTTTGTCCTGCACAAGGTGAACATTGGTCTGTGTCTGTGCCTGACTCGGGGCCTGGCACTGCCCCATCGCGAGCCCCACTCTGTGCCTGTGCCTGTGTCTGCAGCCTCTGCTTTGTAACAAGGAGTGAAATTGGTCTCTTATCCACCAGAATCTGAACTTTCTGCTAATAAAACACTTCCCTTCCACCCACTGCACACAGAGCTGGTTGCTGAGTGCCACAAGCCCTCCACAGATAAGTATGCCCTTGTCACTTGGCTCAAACTATCTGAGATCTGCAGGAGGCTTCATCAGCTGAGGAACTTCCCAGAGCCAGGAGCAGCCTTGCAGGACAGGTCCTGCTCCCTGGGATGGATCAGCTCATCAGGGAGCACAAGTTCTTCATTTTTGCTGTGGAATAAGACCATACACAGGGAGTGGGGAAACATGAATTGATAACAGACAGTCACAAATTCAGACACTGTAGGTAGCATGAGGTATTTGTAGCTCCTCCAAGCACCTCTACTTTCCTTACTCCACATATTTTGGTTAATGACCCAAAATAATCCAACAGGGACAGCTGAGCATCTCCTGCATTAAAAATTGACTGAGTGTTCAATTGATAAGTTTTCTTTTTAACTGTTTCAGCATTTCCATTTCAATATAACTGGCCAATACACTCCTGCTCCATAACCAGGGGATAACTCTAAGATACTTCACATGCTTGTCAGCTTCAGCTATCAGGGAAAGCAGCAAAGTTCTCAGACCATTACATTCCTCTAATTACTGATGGATGTGTCACAGGTACATCTTGGCTAAAGAGAAAAAAAAAAGTCATTTGTTTCTTTCAAGCTCCCTTTCCTTTCAGAGGAACGCCCAGGAGAGCCAGCTGGCACTCACAAATTCTCACTACTTATTGCAAGACAAATGTTTACTTCCTTTATGAAGTGCTAAAGTAGCACATCACTGACAGTTTAATACCAGGACCAAAAGCAATTTCCTGGAGAAATCAAAAAAGTAACCTTGATTAAAACAATCAAGAACCAATTTTGAGACATTGAGTTATCAGCTGAAACAAGAAAGACTAAAATTGAGTTCAAATTTATTTCTTTTCTATGGTAGCATCCTAGATTTCACTGAACAGGAAAATAAAGTTCCTGTTAATTAATTGCTTGAGAGTTTAACTAGTGCACTGCTGCTAAATAACACTCAGGGCTGATTCAGAGGTCAGGGTGGTGGGTTTTTTCTAACATTATGTTGTGAACAATCAATCAATTTCATGTTCTAATAGATGTAGGACTTTCTTGTGTTTCTTAAGTCATGAATAATCATCACCTACTGCTGCAAATCTTTCTATTGCCCTATTGTTTACTGCAATTGTGAGCCTAATTTTGAGAACACTTTTATCCAGCTTTGAGCTCATGAGCTGCTGCACCAAGCCTGCTATAGGAAACTTATGTTCCATGGGGTTGGGGGGGGGAAAAAACCCAAAGAAACAAAACCCAAACAAAATCCATCCAGCCAAAAAAGGACAATCTTTTTCAGTGTAAGACATGAACAAGAACAGAGTTCTAGCAATGCATACCCAGCTTGTATTGGTCTCTCAGAATTGATGTATACACACTACAGCCCATTTTCCCCAACTCCATACCAGAAATAGAAGAAGCTTCAGATCCAAAGGTAGCTGTAAAACAGCACGGTTTGAAAATTTATTATCTTGGGATACGCATAAAATCAAAGTCAGTAAAGAAGAAAGCACCCCAAAATATTAAACCCTGAAAGTATTCACACTCACTGTGTCTTCTGTGGTTTTTTGACAGTTTAACAGTTTCTGAGAAACTTTGATCCCTTGCCAATTGCTTCCTTTTCCCCTGATCCATGGCAGCTTGCTGCAACCATTTCCTTGGTCTTCCAACACCTCCCCTTTTCCTAACTTCCTTTACCTTTTTAGTCTGAAGCTTACTTTGGGATATGGAGACACTATAAATACATATTTATGCTGCTGTTCTTGCTCTATAGCAGAAGGATTTAGCCACCTTTTCTGTAGCAAACCCATTCATTGACACATTTCACAATTTGAAATGTGCTAATAAACGAAACTAAGGCATCTGAAAATATTATTCCTTTCATTTGTTATTACCAAAAGTTGCCACTGAAAGTAAAATTCTTCTTGACTTTCTATAAATTGATAGAAACAAAAGAAAGTAATAGATTTGGGGTGCTTGGTTGTTTGGGTTTAAAAACAAAAAACCTGAAAGGATGCCCTGGGAGATCAAGACAGTAAGGGCTACATTAAAATTTTTTTCCTCAGTTGATCTTAACTCATTCATTTTTGGTTGACCCAGAAATAATTTTGTTCTACTCAACAGAGACTCATAAGAATCAGGAATTCAGAGCTGACAGGATTATTTTTATGTTTACATTTGTAGCCTATTTCAGATAATTAGAATGTTGGAGGAAAAAAATCCACGAGGGAGAGTTAAAAGCTTCAGAACAGTTTTTCTTTAAACGGTGATTTATCCATGTAGACTAAATTACAAATACCTCACAGAAATGTTACCAAGGTTGGCAGTTGTGTCACTACCAAAACCAGACAGTAACAAAGGCTTGGCAGCAAAATTGAGGGTCAGTGGCTGACACGCTGAGAGGGCTGAGAGTCAAACACAACCCTTGAGGGACCTAACAGGGAGAAAACACGTTGGTCTAAACTGAAAATCTTGCCCAAAGATAAGGAAACAGGCATTCCTCCAAAAGGCACCTTAGCAGGATCACAAGTACAAGCACAATGTTCTCAGAATTTAGGAAGAAGAGAAGAAAATTCACCTAAGTCCACAAACAGCAACAGAAAAGTTGGAGGAATAATTGGATACAGGGTAACTGGCTAAGTTACTGACATGTAAAGAGGTGAACTTTGCTTACACTTGAGGGTGTGGGCTAATCAGCAACCAATAAATTGATTTCTAAGCACTTCTTCCTGTGGCCTCAGGACATGAACTAAACCGGGCTGAAAATAATTTTAAAGATCTAATTAACTCATTAGCTTGAAGAAAAAAAAGCCTCCTTCCTCATCACAAACAGCTGTACAAACCACAACAAAGCAAGTGTGGATGTTTTTCAGCACTCTAGAAATCCTGTCAGTGGGAAAAGCTGTCAGGGAAGCAGCCTGCTAAAGTCAGAACCAGTATCACACTCAGAACCCAGTGTCACACTTGGTGGTGACAATTCACCCCTCAGGGATGGCAGATACATTACAGAATATTGGGGAACACTTACCCATCCTTTAGTGAGAATATGTGGAATAGAGCTTCAAAAACACTGAAACTCTGCAAACTGCAAGAAATGAGATTTCTTGAATACTGTTTCATTCAGAGAGTATTTTTAGAGATAAAGAAATTGTAAGAAGATAGGGGAGAATCTACTAAAGTTCAGTCTGGGCATCACAGTCTACAAACTGCCAAGGCACAAAATATCCTTGAGAAACTCCCCTTGGACAGGAATTCCTATGGATTTTTCATATAACTTAAGGGCTTTGCCCTTCTGCAATTAAGGAACAGCCCCTTAAACTCACCTGGGTACCTCTTGCTCCACTAACACAGTATCTTTCTTTTGGAACTCCACATATTTCCAATATTTTTATAATTATTTTTATCTTCATTCAACCAATTATGTAATCAAACATACTTCATAGCATGCTGCTGGCAATATCTGGAATTAATGAAAAGAACAATACTAAAATCCAAAATTAATCAGATAGTCTGGATGAATATTGTGGCTCTTAAGAAATGATGAGTCCAGATTCCTGCAAACCATTAATCAGGAATTCAGGCAAAATAAGGGAACAATAGTTAGGGCCAACAGTGGATCACAAAGCCTGAGACAATACTCTTGAGGGAACAGTGAGGGAACCAGCACATTGCTGGAACAGTCACCCACACAAACCTGAATATAGTCCAGTTCAGCTCATGAGAGAAATGAGAACCACTCCAAGGAGGGCAGGAGAACAAAAATACCAAAATATTACTTGGATAAGGCTCACTGAGTAGGAGTGTAGCTCAAGGGGAGGCAAGCTTGAGTACACAAATGGGTAACAGAGATAAACAAGTGCTTCTTTCAGGAGAGATGAGAAGAGTTGCTCCTTTACCTGGTGGATGATTAGCACTGGAGCTGGAGTTGCTTTCTGCCACCAAAGTGACGGATTCTTGGCTAATGTTAAGAAAAATTTTCTAATATGGGTAGAGAAATACCATGTCCAGTAGTTATTTATGACTGGGGAACAGCATTTAGGCATAGAGTAAACACCTCTGGAAGGGTTTAGGAACAGAAAATCAGAAAAAGGAATAGTATCATTTTACTTAAATTATTATATGCAATTTAATTATTAATTATAGTAAATGATACTAAAATTATTGCTAGTTTTAAGAACATGTAGCTATTACTTGTAGCTATTAGATATGTACTATTGCTACAACCTTCAGGGTGCTGTTTTGGTGTTTGCTTTGGTTTTTTGCTTTGGGTGTTTAGCTGTTTTTTATCAGTACAGCATAAGGGCAGATTCATTTAACTCAACTAAGATATTTTTCCTGGATTATTTCAGTTTGAAAGTTTAATACCACAAAGTTCAAGATTTTATAGTTGTACCACTATGAATTTAGTAGAAATAAACTCTTAATCATTTTTATTTCTACCTTTTATTTAAAATACTGATCTGCCTCAACTGATAACACATTTTAATTTATTATTAATGTGGTAATAAGTTTCAATAATTCCTTTTTACTCTGTATTCAACAGCCAGATTATGCTATCAAAGAGAAAATGATAAAAATGGGCCAGTATTTGAAGTGGCCAAATATTTTTATGAAAATATTTTGTGTTTGCATTTAAAGGTCGGAGAGACAGAAGGTGGAAGTAGACCTCCCAAGTGGCACCGTGCACTTACAGCCCACTGAAAAAGTGGAATAGAAGTTGGATAAAATAAAGTCCAAAACCACAGCTGCCCCATGTAGATCTTACCTATGTGTTATACAAACCAATTTTGTGTTTTCCTGGCCCAGTTTCAAAGTTATTTTTCATCTTTGGAGGATAGCAAAACCTTAGACAAGTAGTTGGTTCCTCCTGGGGTATTGCTGAACACTGAGGTTATGATAGATGAAAAATCAACTGTTGTCCCCTAAGCAGAGCCTGGTTTTGCCATCAGAAATGTTGAGTTTGGGTATTTAGGAATATTTGACACTGCCATGCTCATCTCACTAAGTTTCTTAGTGACCACTGACATCTATTCACGATCTCAGTGAAGTCTGAGGCAGAAGTTTGACACAGAATTGTGGCTCTCCATTTGTTCTAAGGCTCAGAACTTGAGGGGATATTTCCACAAAGCTTTGGCACTGCCCAGAGCCAAGATCTCCTCTCCAAAAAGAGAGAATGAGTAAAACCTTTGGGTAATAAATACAAGGACATTGATGTATTTTTTAATAACCTAAACATTTCATTTAGCACTGTGTTGGGCCTGACAATGGAATTGCCAGCTACTTACTCACACAGCCCACCAAATCCCAAGATAAAGACTTTTGTTAATCTCCTAAAACTCCTTCTGTACTACATTTTATAATCCATTCACTGCACTAACAACTAACTTGCCAAGTGGCAATCATCTTCCTGATTTTTAGTATTTATATTCCAGCTGGAATGACACTCTGCCCATCAGACATGTGAGGAGACTTTCACAACCCACAGCTACTCTGACATGGCAGAATGAAACCATGAACTCCAGCCTCCAAAAGAACTCAATAATTTAATTATATTTATAAGTTTTATAATCATGGGGGGAAAAGCTGGAAAGTGATACATATCAGACAAGACCTCAAACAAACCTTACCAGCCTCTATAAAATCATTTCAACTCCTTCACTGTTTATACAGTGTACATATTTAAAATGAAGAATGTATAATACCACTAGAATAATCAAGTTTAATGAACATCTATTGAAATTTAATAATAATAATAGTGAAGTATTGCAAATTAGTTGCTATATTTCACATACCAGGTAGTACAAAGAAACCAAGAAGTTTTATTCTCTGTCCCTGTATCTTGGCCCACACCAGTTAGAGCTGAGGATGGTTTCAAAGAAACATCTCAACCTCCAGTCCAGGTGAAAATTCTGAGCTTCCAATTTGCATGGCAGCTTTGGTACGTATGAAATAAAGCAGTGAGAGGAATCCAACCTCTGCACAAGATGTTGAAAACTGCATCTGAAGCCACCTTCAAGACAGGCAGCACCTCCTGTGCAGCTCAGACAGGGATCAGTGTTTGGCAGAGTCCTGTCTTATGGAATGCTTGGGAAGTGAAGATTTTCTGCTTTGTTTTTCCTTTCCCAAATATAAACTTCATTTGCATCTTCCAGCCAATGAGAACTTCTCAGTTGTAACTTTTTCACTCATTTAAACCTTCAGCGCTTTCCCTATACACAGGTCTATGTTAAATTAAATTTGATCAGGTGCTGCCTTAACTGCTTCACACGGCTTCACCTGAGTTGAGCCACAGAAATTGGCCACAGTTCAGGGTCTTCCAATCACCACAACTGAGTCCCATAAAAGCATTTTTGCTTTCCATTTATCTCAAACAGGTTATAAGATTGAATGGTGCACACATGCACTGAACTATTTGACTTAAGGACAATTTAAAAGATAGATGAAAATTAGATAATAATGCTTTTTCTGTTGCACAATATAAGATTAAATGGTTTGTCACTTTCTACTTCAATAAAGTGAATGATTTAAAATAATGCTACTAACATCAATATTCAGTGGAGTACTAAATTGGCTTTTCAAAATATTGCTCACGTATTTACAAAAAGCATAAAAGCTCATAATTCTCCCTGTTCTGTTTGCTGTTACATTCCATCCATTAAGTCACTGAGACATCCATTCCACAGCAAAACAGGGTTGATGTCATTCATATACAGCTATTTTTCTAAAATAAATGTGGTTCCTGCAAAGCCAGTGTGTCAGCTCTCAAAAAAAGGCAATTACACCACACCACACAAGAGTTGTCAGACATGGCTGTTTTTAAAGCTACCAAGGATTTAACTTTCTAAATGGGAAATTTTAATTGACTTATGAATATAGAAAGATCAACTCCCTCTGGACACCCTTATACCTTTGCTGATCTCTTTAAAGGTTTAAGACTTTAAACCTTGCAGCTGTTACCCGCACCAGCCACAGCTCCACCCAGGGATCAGCAGCACTGCAGGTTCCATTTGTACCTGAAAAATCACAATTCCTGACCCCTCAAAGCAAATATTTCAGACTGTTCTTGACCTCCAGGTCATCTCAAAGTAATTTCCTAACCTACCTACCATTGTCTGTTGCATCTGAGTCACAGCCTACACGCCTCTGTATCCACTGGCAATATTAGATCCTGAAGGGTGAGGGAAAGATGAACTCTAACCTCAGCATCCCGATCCACTGAGCTTTTAGCTTTCTTTGTAACAGTATTGTTGCCAATTTAAATTGCTTAAAGCATTTGTTCAGTTTGTCCTTATGCTCCAAGATGGGTCAAACTATGATTTAATTGGTGAAGTCAAGGTGTCTTTGTCAAACACTAAATCTGCAAAGTCACAATTGAGAGGAACCACAGCACATCAAGAGTTCAGTGAAATCTAGGATCTTCCCAGCTTCCATAAATCCAAGTGTTTTGGTGTTTCACTTGCCCAGTGTCCTGGGCAGGTGAGAAAGAAGGTACCTGGTGACCTCTAATGTGACTGGTTGAAATACATTTTCCCAGAAACAACCAAAGAGAAAGTTCAGCTCTCAATGCCACTGCCCAGTTCCTGGTAGTTCAATTCTCTGCTGGCAGTTGTGTTTGTTTTAGAATCTGCTCGACTTCATTTTTCAATTTTTGCTGGGAAGTCTACCTATGTCTCTCATACTGTATTTTTCTTCCTGACATTTTTGTTATTTTATTAACTGCTATGCATTAAAGTGACAGACTGCAAGAAAACAAATGGACACGAAGATGAAGCACAGCCAAAATTCTGGAACACTGGCAAGATTGTTGAAGGTGATGAAGGAAGAGAGAATTGCAAATGACTCTTCTGCAGAGGAGCAAAGCCAGAGCTCAGAGCTGGAATCCAAGGACACTGCCCAGAGCCATCAGCAGCACACTCCTTGGAGGATCATTTGAACAGATCCTTCCATGGAATGGGAGTTGCCTGCACTGCAATCATCACCAGAGTGCATGTGGCAGACAGCTCTTAAATGCTTTCTTCAAATTGACCTGTGTCTATTTTGGTCTGAGAAAATTTCAGAAAAAAATTTTTCATAGAATATATATTAAAATTATCTTTCATATTTTACCCAATTACTTGAACTCTGAAGCTGCTGGGATTCAGTTTCTTGTTCCTTTCAATATGAAAATTAATAACAGTTCATAAATTGTACTGTTAGTTACAGAGGAGAACATCCTGTGATAGCATTTTGAAGCTCCAGATCACACCAACTAAACCTCAAAAGCTTCTAGATCAACACCATTTTGCACAGAAATAAAACCTATGGGTTTTGTTTTTTTTTTTTTAAATAATGAAGACATTGCAAAAGGTAAACAAAGTGCCACTGTTAAATGTTGTGAAGAAACTTAAAGGCACAGATGGAGCTGGGGCCCAGGCTGGGAGGGGGATCAGGGAAGTTATGAAGGAGCTCAGCTCTCTCCTGTCCCTCCCAAAATGATGTTTCACTTATGTGGATACCATGGAAGCACTCAAAGCTCCATTTTATTTACAGATAACATCAGAAATGACTGCACTATCGCTTCATTTGCAAACAACTAAAAAGGTGCATCTTTGCATTGCAAAGCAAAGCTTTGCACCTCAATCAATGGCACACTTGGGGACACAAGGACATTTAGGAGCCTGCTGAGTGCTTGTGATAAGTCATGTAAATGTTTTCATTTTCCTGAGCAAATGAGTCGAGTTTCTCAACATGAGCTGCAATATTCAGCTACAGTAAACAGCAGGACAGACTGATAACAAAGTGCCCAGAATTCACAGCACTGGGGCCAAATGGATCCATGTCTATTTTTTAAGTTAATGGGCATTTACTTCATCATGGTCATTTCAAGAACCACTAAAAGAATTTTCTGGCTTCTGAGAATAAGGCTTCATGCCATCTTTTCAGTGTTAAATTATTATAAGTGAATTATAAGGGAATTATCTATATAGTTCTGAATTAACTGCAAAAACCACAGTGAACCAGCAATGTTATGAAATATAATGTCCCTAAGACTTGCTAAGAATTATTTATGAACTCCTTACCAAGGGGGGAGAAGGGAAGGACATTAAAATCAATAAGTCCCATGGAGTTACAAGCAGCTATGGTTTTTTTCCTGTGCGCTTGACCTGTCCAAACTTCCTCAGCCCATGCTCAAATTCCAGCAGTTAAAAGCTCCATCTTGATTGTTTTTAGAGTTTTACTGTGACATTAAAACACTCCTCTCCTGCAGCATTCCTGATCACAAGCTATAAATGACTATCCTAAGGAGGATTTTAGCAGTTCAATCCCATACTTGCAGTTCTAAGAAACTGGAAAGACCTTGGGTGAGTAATTCAGGGGAGTTAAGGAGACCGAAGGAGGAACTTGTGTCACAGTCCATCCTGAGGGACACACCTGCAGTGTTTATGTGCATTTTTATTCCCTTTGACTCTTCAGCTGAAAGGATGGGTCCTCCTTCCCCAAAGACTGTGAGCTCAGAAAAAAACACTCAAAATACATTTGACAAAGCAACCGATTGCCATTCCAACTCCCTGAAAGCTGCACACAGCCTCTGAAATCTGTATATCAAAGACAAAGAGAATAACCACTACTGCCATTCTATCTATCTAAAAATAACCCAGTTTCTTGTGGAAAGCCATAAACATTGATAGTAACTGAAAAATAAAAAAACTTTTCCTAGAGAACACACCATTTTTGCATGACTGAATTTTGTTTTTTGCACCACTGTTTTTCATCAGCTCATGTTCTTATCTGCAGCATCTATCCCAGGGTAACTGATGTTTGCAAGGAAAAAAGTCTCTATCAGTACTTGCACAGAGGTTCAATACATACAGAATTTATCTTGATAATAGCACAGAAAAGAAAAGGAGAACATTTTGCTCAGTCAATATCTTGTACAACAATTTGATAACAGGGGCCAAGCCTGAGCTTATTGTGCATCCAAACAAGATAGGCAATAAAAATGAAGGACACTGAGCCAGGGACAGTTTCCTAACACTTCAGCAAATGAATTCTCAACATTAGTATTCTGGCAGTGTTGTAGTTGATGGACCCACATAAGAGATGACATTTTTCTATCTGCAAAACTAGCTGAAGTGATAGCTGTTGTGCATTTTGCAGGGACTAGGACCTCACAGGAGACAACTGCAAATACTACTTGAAAAATCCACGTCATTTGTGCAGTTCTCTGACTGCACCAGAGCTGGCAAATTCCCATCCTGTTAATGAGTGAAGAAGGGCTAATGGAAGAGAAGGGTACAGGCACATGATGGGATTCTTGGGGCTGTCCTGTGCAGGAGTTGGACTTTGATGTTCCCAGTGGGTCCCTTCCAACTCGGGATATTCTGTGATTATACTGTTCATTTAACAGATGGAATATTTCCCTGCTATAGTGGGTACTTTCCTCAACTGCAGAACAGCAGCCACAAAGACTGCAGGCACCAAAATGTTTTAAGCCCATTGTGTCTATCTTGTATTTTTAAATCAGTGCAAAGTGACAGAAGTAGCAGCAAAGGGCATTAGAAGAGATGGCACTTTATTATTCCTGTGAGAGTAAGTAATTTTCACTGCTCCTTTCCCACACATCACGTACTGCTTACCCCATTTCCACCACTAAAAGGATTTTTTACCTTTTTTTTTGTCAGGGTTAGGTGGGACAGACTTCTCAAAGTACATTTTAACACTTTGAGGTATGTACAGACTTGCTATGTATTTGATCTATCTCAAATGCTTAATAGAGATAAAAAAGGTGGGGATTCAAGAAAAAATAATCTCATGCCAAGATCAGTCTACAACCAATTCTCATGTAAAAAGCACCTACCAGAGCCAGTGTGGTGATTTCAATTATCCAGCTACTCTGTCTGTGATATCATCTGTCTAGGTTTTATTATGCTTAATAATTTTGAAAAAAACACATCTTCTAAACAATTATTCTTATTTGAAAGATTTCTATCAAACCTAAAGATAGAAACCTCATAGCTCTCTTTGCATAGTTAAGCACAACCTTTACAGATGGAGGAATACAGCTCAGCATCAACAACTTGCAATAGAGCAGCTTTAAAATAAAACTAATTTAAGAAAAACCTCTAAGTTATAGTTAATTTGGTGACAGCAGCAATTCAAACTGAGTCTTTCATGTCAACACATTATACCTCTCTCTACCACTATGAGTTTCATCAGAAATTGATAATTGCCAGGAAATTAGCAAGTCAACAGCCAGCACATGGAAGAATTCAGCTATGGGAATATCCATTCAGCCACAGCTGGCAAACATGCCTGGTCACTTGTTGACCACTTTTAGGTCAACTGCAGATAAAGCTCACTTTAACTGTGAGTCATACACAGATTAAAGTGAAAGAAAACAGGTGGATTATCAATTTCTCTCATTACTATCAGTGGAGAGTCTTTGGGCTGCTATCTGTTAATAGCCTCATCATTCCTGTAAGTGATCACCTTCCCTGAAAGCACAACTCAGCCTGTTGCATCTTGCACTGGAGCTGACTAATCGTGCTCCTACTCAAGGAGAGTCAGTTACAGGAGTGGTAAATCAAATACATTTCTGTTTGCTTTTCATTAGTTTTCAGAGATTTGCATTAATTAAGTTACTGATTATCAGAATGAACAAGACCCCTAAGGCTAAGATTTTACATGAGTCATCTCACTTTCAACTCAGTGAGCCAAAACCTGCAGTGCCTACATATTGTTCCAGCTAGGGAGATAATGGAATCTGGCATCTGCTGCCACCCTTCCCTTTATAGTTACATCACACTATTGTATTTCCCTCAACACAGCAGAAATCAAAAAGGGCAATCTTTGTTTATAGTTCTGAACCACTTCTAATAAAGTCCTGCACCAGAAAGCTCTTTTATTTTTATTTTTGGCTCTGAGTAGTGGTGGGAGGGTGGGGATGGAATGTCACGCTGAAAAGCTTTGCTCAAGGTACATTTACAGGTTCCTTGATCCATCCTTGGGGCTCTTTTCTGCCGTGGTTCTTCCTGTTGATCTCAACTCTTCTGTGGGTACAATACCTCCCAGTAGGCAAGGCTCCCTCCCTCGCACTCCTTGAGGGCTTTACTCTTGGAGTTAGTGTCCTAATTGAGCATTTGAATTCAGTTTACTTTAGGGAGAGAGGCACCCTAACAGTGTGTTAAAGATCAATGTGTATACAACCAGGCAGGATGACAGTTTTCCTCTCATGCAGGAAAAAACAGCTCAGTTAAGTGAGGTTTTTGGTACATACGCAGGACTTTTTGCAAAGATGAAGTTCCTGGTGCTGTAATTCCCAGCATGTGGTACAGACATCATGGAAAGCAAGACAATTTCACAGGTGCTTCCCAAGTAAATTGCAGCTTTCAAAGAGAAGTAACCCAAGGAGCCATGTGCCTAAATTAGCCAAACAACTTGGTGTTTTCCCTAAACCTGTAACTCCCCAAGAAGCAACACAGGTGAGAACATCTTAGACAGTCCTCTCAAGAGCATGAATGAGAGATGGCTTAAATGCTATCTTCATAACAGGTACGTAGGATAAAAAGCAAAATTCTCCTCCACTCCCCTATCACTGCCAGCCCCAGGGGAAACTATCAATTCTGCAAACCCCTCAGACCATCAAGGTGAAAAAACCCTACCAGACACCTTCAGGCAGTAAAAACTGAACTGCAAGGGTCTTGCAGATGATGGTCATGGAGCAGTCAAATGCTTCTTATCAGCCCTCAAAGGGGCTGACTGCTGCAGCCACACTTATTGAATGCAAGCTAAAGAACTGTTCAAAGAGTTTGAGAACTTGAAATGAACCCTTTGCACAAGGTTTCTTTAATTTCAGCAAGCTAAATCCACATCAGTCATGTTACTTTACTGCACAAGGAATGTACAGAGAGGCTTCTGGGATTTTTTGGTCTTTACATTTGCAATTAGCATTCTCTCTAAGATTCTTTTACAATCACTTGGTGTTTAAAATTAGAAAAGTTGTTGTCTCTTGAACTACACATCCTATAGAACACAATGCGGTAAGTTCCAGGATATTCATTTGGCAAGCTAAGGTTATTACATCTCTGTGGCACCAAGTGACAGCATTACATCTTTCTGTGGAGAACAGAGATCATCATGGTGAAATGGCTTCTCTTTCCTTTGACTTGCTTTGCAATGTTCTTGTTATTACCCATCTATGTGTAGCACTTCAACTAGGGATTATTTCTGGGGTTTTCATGTTGTTTATACTAATGGGTAGTGCATTAGTAAGCACTTCAAGGACTGGAATTGGGATGTCATTCATTTACAACTCAAAGCACAGCCTTGGAATAGGAGCTCACCTGCCCTCACACCTCAATATTCAGTGCCTTATAATCCAAGGTGAGTGATGGTAAAGTGGCAGCACTTTCTGCCATAGCCTGTGGCAGAACAGGGCTCCAGAGCTCTGAAGAGAATTCTCCCTGCACTCGAAAGTTGTGAAGCATAAAGCACACAAACCCATTCAGACTGTGGTTCAGCCTGGTTGCTGTCCATGGGGAGGTGATCTGCTCACCTCCTGCACCACAGTCTCTGCAGTCACCATCATTGTCCTGGAGAACCTCACATGACCCAAAACCTTTTATTTTCTGGAAATTATTTCATTTCATGTGACCCAACACTCCTTCAAGATATGTTTAAGTCTCTGGAAGCCACAGACTCAACAGGTCACAAAGCCTGATTGGCACACAAATTAATGTGATATAAAGTAACAAACCAAAACCTATGTCCTCCAAGTATTCCAGAAAGCAAAATGCTGGCTCACAGCTGGACAAGACAGAAAATTATAATCACAGCCCAAATGAGAACCTTGAATTTGCCACTACAGTGTGAGCAACTCATGTAGTAAAGCCTTTCAAGAATGCAGACTGGGAAGAGAAACAATCACCTCATCACTTCAATTTCATATCTTCTGTTTTATTTTAAGGCTTACTAGTAAGGGCTTTCATGTATCTGGGGAACTTCATTTTGTTTAACTTTCCAGTCTTAAAGTTTGTTTAATAGACACTATTTGTAAACTTACAGTGTTTCTATATTCAAACTCTATTTGTGTTTGTTTCTCCAGCATTTTTCCTTCCTCCTGTGTTTATTTCTCTACTGACACATCAAGGGAGGGCTTACTTTTGGCACACACTCTTGCCAAAACAAATTGTTTTATGTATTGTTTCCTTTCATCAGAACTTCAACATATTAACAACTTAGGATATTGCATATAAGTCTATATCAGGATTTTAAAAAAAAAGATGGGAGGAAGAACAGGACACGTGTTGAGGCAAGAAAGATTAAAGGAAAATAGTTCTCTGAATTAAAGCCCTCTTAGCAGTGCAGTTGAAACTACGCCCTAAGTTTTGTTTTGTCATTAGACAAGTTCAGCCCTTGATGAAATCATGTTTACAAGTAATTTGGGATCAATCTTCCTTTCCTGGAAATAATCAACAAGAAGTGAAATTCAGAACACTTTCTCTTTTTGGTGGGGAAGTGAGACAGTAAGGTGGCAGCTGGGTAAAAATAAAAGTTAATAGAAGAACAGAACTAAAGTTCTCAGGTTTGCCCATGAAATGGGAAGTAAAACTTATGGCAGTTGAAGGTATATTAAATAATGTTGTTCCAAGCCAAAACCCTCCACAGAGCCAGTGAAGCATGTACATTAATTTCTATGATTTTCCACATACAGATTTCCAGATGTTGACTAGAATAAAGAAAATAAGCAGAGTAATTCACATTCATAATTGAGACCTAATACAGTACATTAATTAATCTCTACAATCCCATTTAGTCAGTACTCAGCAAAAACAGCTTTGATAAAGGGTAACTGTCAAACACTTTTTCTGGTGGATCCTGATCTGAGATACTCCATGATTTGTTCAGAATTCTGATCATAGTCAACAAGTTCTGTTGAGTAAAGAACTCTGACGAACTCTGTGTCAGCCAGATTAATTTGAAAGATGTATTTCTTCATTAGCAATGTCATGCCAAGTAAGCTGTGGCAGCACTGATTTATCATGGGATTCAGAAGACTACCATACAATCAAGCAGGCAGAAAATGTCCTCAAATTTCCTTGCCTTCATCTCCAGTAATTCCAAAGGCATTCACTGGGCACCATGAACCAGTGCATGTCAAACAGCTATGGAGAAGTGGGGAGTTTGTGTGACAAGTGCACTGAACAGCACGAGTACCATGTGCATTACTGACACTTTGAAAAACACGAATTCTGATTTCAACAGTACTACCCTTGGAAGAAAAGAGATTTTGGAGGAGAAGTCCCAGCACATCACTCACATCATGGCCTTAGCCAGTCCATAGGTGGACAAGGCACACAGCACATCTTTCATTCCATGGTAGCACAAAGGAGGGGGACCAGGAAAACAAGGGCAGGACACATTGCCAGCCAAGCCAGCATTTAGGCTGCTCAAATACAACTGAAGGGCTTGTTTTCCTTTTGGTAAGGAATAAGTTTATGGATTTTCACTTTCAGATGAGTTAGTGGTGATGGGAGCTCTATTTAATCCCCTCATATTCCTGTAAGAACTTGTTAGGTAAAGCTTGACCAGTGTCAAAGTTGTTTCAGGGTCTTGGTACTGGACTCGAGTGAAAAGAACCCAACAAAACCAAGCAAGCACCACATCAGTGAGACCTTGAAAGCAAAGAAATAATCATGTAGAGTGAGAGGAGTCAGTGATAAAAGTACCTAATGTTGAGAAGGCTGGTAGGGTAGATATGATCAAGACTTAAGATTTTAAACCTACTGTACAGATATTGAACAGGTGAAGAGAGGTTACAGTCCCTTCACAGGGTTCAGTAGTTGCAAAAGAACTGCAAGTTATCTGCATAACTTGGAGCAGGGGAGCTTGGAAAGAGTCTTTGAGGGGCTGTGTTGTTGTTGAAATTTTGCTAAACAATCCATCTGTAAAGCTGACAGCAGCAAAACCTTCCAGACTTAAAGCAACTATAGCACACAATCATTTTCTCACGCTGTTACTTATTTTTAAATACTTGCCCCCCACACAAATCTACTCCTGAACATTGAATACAAACCAGAAAGCTTTCTGTGAACAAACATGATTAAAACCCACTGAATTTCAAGTTTTCTTTTGGGTTTGGTTTTTTAAGCTACTGCATTGTGGTACATGCAGTGTTTTTGAAACTATGTGTTATGTGTGTTCAGTTGGTCACTTGTTGACCAGAACTAGGATAAATTTTTAGCACAGCTCCAAAGTAAAGTACGTGTTGTGATGTTGATACAATTCATGCTGTCCTCTTATACAATGTTTAATTTTTATCCTCATTTTTCTCCACCTTACCATGCCTAGGCCAGCTCTCCAGGCTCTGTCCTCCTCCTTAAAACCTTTCTGATGTCACTGCCCTGCCCATGGCATTCATTTTGTGCATGGTCAAGGCTTCAGTCTCATGAAACAGAGCTGGTACCTACCAACTCTGATGAAAGGATCATTCCACAGACACACAAAGGCAAATGGCTTTGGACCCCCCACTAACATTAAAGAAAACTGAAGGAAAGAAAATTCAGGAGTTGGCAGCCCTAATTAAGTTTTCATAAGATGGATAAGATCTTAAAAATTCATAAGTATTGGAACCCTTCAGTATTATGTGTTTGAGCCCTCAGTCACACTTGCTATGATGAAAGAGTTCTGTGAAGAAAACAAAACAACACAAAAAAGAGACAAAACCCACTCAGCTCCCTAAAGGATCAGGAGACATCTGCCAGTCAGGGCATCTGGCATGGAAACAAAACCATTTTCATCTTGCCCAGATTTTGATTAAGCAAGATAAAGCTTCAAAAGCAGAAGTGGTGCTATCTATTGGGCCTTGTCTTAAAACAAAGCTTTAGATGCAGCCCTGTTGTCTCCAGATTGGCTTTTCCCTGCTACACAACAATTGTTCCAGTCCCATGGGAGCTGATGGCATTACAAAATGATCAGAGAGCAAGGACACACTGAAAAATGCAGAAGCAGAACTTGAAAAGAGATGTTTAACATTTCTGGCAACAGTTACAGGTGCTCTAACTTTTTGATTTGGGGAGCTGGCAAATAAAGCCTGTTAAATACAGGAGCAGCACAATATGAGTTACCAGTTATTATGACATTTTCCTCAAATTTCACACTTCAATGAAAGGAGCCAGTTGTGCAATTCAGCATTAGAAGCACAGAATGAGGCTCAAGGATAATGATATTTGGTGGTGCACCACCACAAACTATTTAAACAATATGAATATGTATCAAGAATTCCTTTAAAACACAGCTACTACTTTGCAATCCCACACAAATATCCCAGAGGAACAGGGGTGTCACAGGTGTTATGTTTCTTCCCATTTGTCTGCTCTAAGCCCTTCTCCATGACCACAATGCTTGTGGATGAGCCAGCTACAGTTATAGCTGAACATTTTGACTTGGTTCAAACTACTTGATCGGGTATTACACCTTAATTTTGCTATGCCAGCTTTTCAGTAACTTAGCACACTACTGAGCATTGCTTTCAGAACCTGGAAGAGGTGATTTTTGCTGGAGGATAGCACTATGACCTCACTGCTGGAAGAAGAGGTTTCATTGTTCAAGTTACTGGCACAGTTTCATAGAGGTGAAGGCAGAAGATAAGCTCTCAGCAGAATTTTCATTCAGGCACACATCCATATCTTTATGTCTTTGTCTTAGAAATCACAGTTTGTCTGTGATTCACTTTTCAGCTCTAAGAGTTTGGATTGCTTGAAAAGAATTCACCCCATTAAGGACTCAAATATTTGAAAGCTCCTATGTGAAAAGATTTCAACCCTTTAAGATCAATACCAGATCTATATCAGCCTCAAAATGATACTGGAAATAAACGGTGAACTGCCACGAGCAGACAGCCAGTCCTCTTGGGTAAAAATCTGGATTGCTTAATCCTGAGAAAAAGTGCTTAATGATTCTAGAATGCAGATTCACATGAATTGGTGCATCTAAGTGGTACAGAAACTATGCAGAATAACGACTTATGGCATCACTGTGCCCTGTTTGGATGCCATGTGTAGCAGTACCAGGGCCAGCCTGGGGAATGATCTGATTTAGGTAAATTTGCTCTAGTGCAGGAGATTAAGCTAGTCCTGAAGCACTACACCACAACAGAAAGCAGAGTCAGTGGACCAATGTTGGGAGATTTCAGATGAACTTCATGTCAGCAGCTATAAAGGATCAAGGACTTTCTTTGAAGTCTGAAATTTTAATCCAGCAATAAAGAAGAAAATCAACACTTGAAAGTTTTATTCCAGTAACAAAAAGTGGCTGAGACACATTAGCTTAGATCTGTCACAGATACCCTGGCAAACAATTCACCCTGACTTGTAGGAGGTCTCAATTAACCAAATCTAACTATTTATTTAAATACAAAACCTCAGTAGAAGAATCAGGCTACAGAAAGATGTTCGCTCTTCTACCAGTAACAGCCAACCTTCCAGAAGTACTGCAAGATTTAGGATTTACTAACATTCTAATTGTATTATCATTACAAAAGTATGATCCCCAAACCAAACATCAGGTTAAATTTGACAGCAACAAAGTCTATATTTCAAGTGTTTCAGGCTATCAAACATTAGTGAAATCCCCATCCTGAAGTGTGGGAAAGCTGATGGAAGATGCAGGATTCTGGGTGAACTCATTTCCTTAATGGCAATTGATAAGTTTAGTGATTTAATAAAACAGCATTTCATAAGAAAGCAAAATACCAGGACAAAACCAAACGTACTAAAAAAAAGTTCCTTTCCTCTGTTAATAATTCTCAGGTTCCTTTTCATTCTGCACAACTGCTTGAGTCCCAGCCCCTGCCTCATGCGCGAGGGAGCACATGTGAATTACCTATGCTGTGAGCCTGCCCTTTACTCTTTCATTCTTGTCCTTTCTTCCCACTGGATATTCACATCCCTTCATTCCACCACTTATCCCAGGGATCTCCCTAAAAGAGGGGATCCCTTTTCTCTTTGGGGCTTCAGCCATCAAGTTCTTTTGATAAATGCTTACCAGCTCCTGAAAGAAAAATCAAACTATGTTCTGTACATGTTAAGTCTGCTTCTCTTGCCTAGAACACACTTTTGGGGACTGCAAAAAAGTCACTCAAATTGGATGGCAGGGTGCACCAGCTTTGTTGAGCACTGATATTTAAGCACAGCTGGAGTGGCACACACAGTGCAATTCCTACTTTTCTGAGGGCCCTTCTTTACATCTGGCTAGAAGAAACATTGAGCATTTTCAGTATCTACATACAAATTCAATATAAGTTCAAGATTTCCTCTTACTTTGCCTGCTTAACCCATTAAAGTAGAGAACATTCCAAATCCTCAGTATCCAAATCCAACAGCTAATTTTGTAGCTTCGAGCAGCATCACCCCAGAGAGCCCAGCACATGCCCTGAAAAACCAGACAGTGACCCAAGGCACAAAACCCCCATAACAGGTTGCAGGCCTGATAATTCCCATAAACACATGCTGCAGCAATGAAGTCACTAATACAGCTGTCCTAAACAGAAATACAAATGTGTCCTTCAGAAGGGACCAGATGACAACATAGAGCTAAAGGAATTCTTAATTCCAAACAGTAAAAACTCACAAATGTACAACAATAAAATTCACTTATTTTATCCAAATTCCAAATCTTTGGTTTCCAACTCAAATCCAGGTGCTTTGTTTAGGTAAATTCATGTGGTATTTCGTTGCTTGACCTTGATCACTCAGAACCCTATTTTGCTGCCAATGACTCTGAACTCAGGAGGAGGTGCTGGAGAGATCTGGAACCCACTGCTTCTGCATCCAGGATGTACCAGAATTAATGAGCAGGTGCACCTCTCCAGGATCTCACTGTAGCCAAACAGCCACGTTTTTTGTACAGACGACATGACAGCAATGCCTTTCCATAGGAAAAATCAGCGTGTAGGTAGTGAGCACCATTTAATCACCAACACAAACGCCACAGTTCACAGCCCACTGGAGAGCTGTTAAAGGAAAAGGAATCATCATTTTTCCTTTTGAGACTATTCCCAGACACAGAGGTTAGAAAGTTGTAACAAAGCCTAGGAAAGATTATTGGTCAATACCACAAATGGCAAAGTGCTTGATGTGTTTCTATTGACGCAAACTTTAAGAGAACTCCTCTTCTCCAGCTTTATCACAGATATTGCTTCATTAAACAACTCCAATTTGCAATGTTGCCTTTTTCATTGCAAAATACATCTATATAAGTGATTGGAAATGTGTCTGCCCTATCCATTACAGAAATTGCAAACACTGCATGAGGTTCTCTGTGCATCTGACAAATGTGCAATATTTAATAACTACTTGATGCAGTATCCACAAGGCAATCATTAAAAGTGATTAGTTAGAGTTCAGCAATATAAATTTGTGCAAATATTTGCATTTAACTTCTGACAGCTTTGGTGACCAAACTGGTGAGCAAATATAATCAAAACAGGTCAAATCCTTAACACAAAAAGCTGTAATTTGTAAGCAACAGCTCTAGCAGAACTGTCTAAAAGCTGCATTTGTTTTCAAAGATATTTTTCAAGTGGCAAGAGGAATTGCCACAACCTTGCCAGGGTAATAATGGCACATTGTAAGGGTATCAGTGCTGGCAGAGCCAAACAATACATTCAAGTCCTGCTATGGTTTAGAAAGGACTGACAGGAAATATTAAATGCTGTCAGGACTCCAAAGGTTCCATCCATGTACATTAACAGACACTCACTCAGTTAACTTCTACTGCTATTAACCTTGACATTTAGAAAATGTAGGTTGTCAGTTCAGAATTTTGGGAATGTCTGCTCTTCACGTGCTGCTTTAGCGGCAACTGTACATCCTCTCTGCTCTTGTAAATATTAGTTACAGGAACCTCCTGCTTCCCTGAGGAAACTTTAATGAAGTTTTTCAAAAAAGTGGCATTCTGCAACAAAAGCTTTTCCAAACACAGGAGGGCTTTTATCCCTAAGTTGACAGGTAAATTTATCTGTCTTTATAAGGAATCTTAGAGCCTACATATTGATAGCCAAAATGGACTTACCACACATAAAAAAAAAATCAAAATCAAGACTTATAGAGCAAAGTAAATGGAAATTGATCAGTAAATAACTTTGAGTGTGAATAAAGTAACTGATTCAAGACTGAATTTCTGCTTGTTTGCTCCCATCACAATAAAATCAAGATCTCATTCTTAGGATAAATCCCAAGTCTTGTTGTAAAGTCATGCTCCAGTTACTAAGATTAATTATGTATATCAAGCAACAAATGCTGAGTTATACAGCATTCAGGGAGATTAATTAGTTACAAGCAGAACTTTTTACCTCCACAGAACTTACAACAGAAATAGTTAGAGCTATTTGCTGCCTGATTGTAGCAGACAACTTATTTCCTAAATGAAAGAGTATTTTCAGCTGTTAGTGAAAGATGCAAGAAAAAAATTAAAGTTAAGTTACATTTCAGCTTCAAGAGGAGTCAATCAAAGGGTCTTCAGCACAAATATGTGTTGGAGTGGCATCATTTCTCAATGTAAGTACCAGAGCACTTTTCACTGGAAAAAAGTTATAATCCATATTCTTCAGGAAAGATCTGTGAATCAGTGAAATCCTTATCTAGCACTATTTGACAATAGCTGTGAGGCAGATTACTAAAGGCAACATTTTCCAGATGAAACACTCCTCTAATTAGAAATAAAGTACTTTTTTCTTCCTTTTTCAGAAAGGACTGCTGTGAGGCAAAACAATAGAAATGGCACCATCTGCTAATAATCCAATTAGAGAATTTGAAAGCACCAGTTAAAAAAGCTAGCTGGTAGGGATTTATTCTTCTAAACATATTTCTCAATTACACCACATGGATGTCCACATGCTTTCTAATTACATTCTATTTGGAAACTGCAAGAGTTCATGGGATCAAGGAGAAATCATAGCATGGATAATGCAAAACACGAGTTGTCTCCCCTTGTGACAGAACTTGAACACTTTCTCATATTCCCCCATGATACGTGTAAGTCAAAAATGTCTCAGACATGACTTTTCACAGACTATTCTCCACAACTACCCAGGATACACCCTCTCTTCCCACTTGGTTTATGGTCAGAATTATCAACAGATGCCAAAAAAATGGTAACTGACTAAACATTCTGAAATGCTGTATTTAGGCAGCAATTGCTGCCTATCATTCAGGATTGTTTGACCAGAGATGGAAATATAGCTAACACTGGTTAAGTGGGACAGGTTTACCAATGCCAAACATCTCACTGGCTCCTGGCCTCTTGCTGACAATAGCAAAATCCCAAAACCCAACCACCACCAGTATTTAAATATGTCTTCAGAAGATACTGACAGCTTCAGTAAAACAGCTGAAAATTCCACACGAAATCCAATGTTCAGTTTCTGCCTTTCACTTTGCATTCTTATCCTTAATACTTTCAGTATTGCAGAAGGCAGACAAGAACTTCTTCCAAGCTATAAAGTTTTGAATCCAAAGGTGATTTTATGGCAAAAAGAGATCTGTAAAAAGTAGGATTTGTCTGGGAACACTTCAACAGCTGCTAAGGTGTAAATTATGCGTCCACCATAACTGCACTAGGCCCAAATATTTTCCTCTCACTTCCCAGATTAGCCTCCAGACAAGAGCACAAAATATTGTTGGAAGTCTGAGCTAACCAGCTTAACATGGTTTTATTGGGCTTCCAGAAGAAGCAAACTGCTCAACATTGTACTCAGGGCCAACACTTCACTGTACAGCAGCTCTTGGAGAAACACTGAAGGTTGCACATGGATTCTTGCTGCACAAGGAATATCCAAATGCCCAGATCTGTGAGGACAACAGAAAAATCTGACAGCATTTGTGCTCCCACCCCAAGAACCAACTCATTTCTGTTGTTCTGTAGAAAAAGCTAAAATTAAGTCTTTGGGGGGGTGATTAATCCCCCAACACTGCCCACTGTACAGAGTCCATGATACTGATTTCTTCTTCACCCATTTCTAGTGCTCCTGAGTGTGCTGGGGCACAAGTTGCTGGTAAAGAAAGTTTAGAATTTTACCACAGCAGGTCTCTTGCTTCTTTTCAACCCCCTTGAGCATGGGCAATGAGACCACTCACGTAGCTGAACTTAGGTGGATCTTCCCAACCCATCCTGAAACTGGTTCCTTTACAGCAGCAGCACAAAGGTCAGTGCAAACCAACAGTGAGCAAGATAAAATGTGAACTGACCTGAGTTTCATCAGCTCCTTGCCTGATAATGTAACTTCACTAAAGTACAACAAAAACATTCTGCAATTACACCCAAAGATACCTGAGTTCCTAATAAAATACTTTAATTCAGTCAAAATCTCTAGCAACCTGCTGGCCTAACGAGCCCAATCTAAACCTGATTCTAATATATGAGGCCACAATGAAATTTCAGGAGCAAGAGCCATCTCCATGATCTGTCACCAAGGTCACAGTTCATGGACAGCTATCATTTCTGTTTATAGCATGCAGTTGAAAGCAAAAGATCTTTCTGAGCAGTTCCATTTCAGTTTTATTCACCTCATTTGCAGAGAAAATGAAATGGTGCCACAGCATAATATTTTGATGCAATCCATCTATTTATTTTATCCATCTAGTGATAAATAAATAGGTATTCCATGAAATGTGATCACATAATACTTAACTCATTCTTTGACTGCTGTTTTTCACACTAAGCTATAAAAAAATAAGGAAAAGCACAGCATACACATATTTCTGACAAAAATATACCTCAACTGGAAAAAAATAATGACAAACAAAAGCCCCAAAACACCTGCAGCACAAAGCCACTGGATATTTAATGTGGTTTCTTCTGCCCTGTTTGCATATTTAATATTAAAAAATAAGTTGTGGGATTTTTTTAACGAGGTATGTCAGTGTTTGATCAAAAGATCCATTTCTACAAGCGTTTTATTCCATGTTAGTTACCAGAGCCATATCCCTTTCAGTAGAACAAACTGACAGTCCCAGGCAGAGGACAGCTGAGCCGCTGCTTCAGTTGGTGACTATTTCCTTGCTGACTGGCAAACCCATGCACTTCCTATTGTGTAAGTCATTGAAAACATCACTGGTGTGAATGAGCCCTTCAAACAGACTGGGATACAAACCCCGGCTTCTATTCAGAATCCTTGATTTTACAGCACTTGAAAAATAGCAGGTTCATTTCCCACCTGTAATGCCTACATTCAACAAAGCACTGCACTGAAAACTGGAGTGGACAGACTTTCAGGATAAACTGATCCCTAATACTTCAGAATTGCATAAATATAAACAGCATGTAGGACTCCAGCAACACTCCTGAAGAGATCTTCAACCTGTGCATAATCACAGCTATCCATTAACTTCTGGTAACACTGCATGCTGCAGGAAAAATACACAGCAACAAGCTACTAAATGTATTAACAAGTAGTTTTGCCAACACAGGCTCTGTGCTCAGTGTAAGCACAATATTTCCCAGTTTGGTATTAAAATTAATCCAGACCTATACATGCATTCTGCTAATTTTAAGTCATATCTAAAATGCCTACAAAATAAAGTATATCTTAATTATTCCAGAGCTGTCTTTTGAGAACTGTTTCTGTACCTAAAAAGGTGTACCAAATGATGAATGGTAACTTAAACACAAATTCTCCTCTCATTCATTCTCCACTATAATCTAATTGTTAATAATCTGAATGCCTTTGACTGACAAGTCTGCTGTATAAATACCTTTTAGGTCCTTCAGTTCTTCTATCCCCAAGAACAAAACTATATTTCTAATGAAGTCAAAACCCATCAGCTGCTATCTGTGTTGAATTCTTAACTTGCTTCACTCACCTGTAAATCCAGAAGCAAGATGACTACATGCAGAGACAGAGGAGGAGGCAGCTCTAAGAGATAACACAAGCTCTGTGCTGGGTATTAGCTGCCCATAATAGGCTAAGAAAAAAAGATATTTAAAAAAATCTGCAAACAAGAAATTGCCTGGCAGCCAACTTCCATCAGGATGTGACTGTGCTAAAGGCTGAGAACTCAGGACTCCTGAGGAGAGGCAGGTGCTCGACATGCAACTGTCTCAAACACTTCATTTGTTTGAAGATGCCAGCCAAGGAGATTAAACCCAATGTGCTCCAATTCATTTTAATTCATATTCTGTTGGAAGGAGAATTAATTGCATAAACTTTTGCCAGTTTTCTGCCTAAAATTTAAGCACATTTCATCCTACTCCCCTGAAGGAAAAGCAGGAATAAGTAACTATCATTACAAAGGTGTCTAAGGAGTCAGCACAAGTGCTCTCCAATAAAGGAAAACTTGTGGTAAACAACTGACTCAGGGGATCAGTCTTCCTGCTCCGCCCAGAACATTAAAAGTTTGCCTAAGGAAAAGCCTTAATTTGGGCTTGCTTCCTCAAACTGGGAAGCAACTGCCAAAACTTTCTGCTAGGAATTATAAAAAAAACCAAGAAAATTTATGTAAGTGATCTAAAATCAGGGCAGCTGCTAAATTTAAGGTAGGACCGAAGTACCACCTAAGAGTGAGATAATCTATGTTGTTCTTCTGGTTGGTTGTATGCTGTACTTGTGTAATACAGGACAGAAGTGAGAATAATATACCCAATTCATGGAAGTATTCCAGTGGAAATGCAGATCCGGCCTATTCTCTCTCTATAGGAAACAAAGCAGCACTCAGCAGAGCTGAAATCTGATCACTGCATTCCCAGAGGCATCCTTCTCCCACAATTCAAGCCAGCTCTAAGCAGTCATTTTTCTAGTTCAGGTTTCTAATACACTGAACAAGAGCTAAAATCTTTGCTAACTTCATATACACAATACAATGTTAATAGATCTTCTTTTTAGAGTTTCACATTTTGTGCTGAAAACTCCCTGAATTTAAGTTCAAGCTTCATTATCCTTTTCATTAATTGTCCAGCTAATCAGCAGCATTAAAAAACCTTGAAACCATAAGAGTACACTGAACTGAGAGGAAGCACAAGACAAACAAGTATCTCATTTAATATTCATATAGGATCATATTTAGTTACATGGTTGAATTCAGCAAGGTCAGATTAGGCTCTCCATCTTCCAGAACTATGGCAATAACAGGGAGACACAGTTCAAAGTCTAATGCAAAAGCATCTGAAATAATAAATAAATCCATAGACTGAAATTGTCTGTTCGAAATTTAAGTATAAAGAACTTTAAAGGAGTGTCTGTTTCTTCAGGCTTCAAATTTCTTGTAGTTACTGAGTACCAATATTGTTCAAATAGTAAATTGGAGCATCAGAGCAGAGATTCAGATAGGAAATGCACAGGGTTTCAAAATTCTCAAACATAGATTTTGAAAGTCTTGTAGTCAGAGCTGCAAAAGTAAGGAACAGCATCTAACTAGATAAGGGATTGCAGTACTCCAAGATCACAATGTCTTGGGAGTGAATTGCTTCAGCAAATGCATCTTGTCAACTGTACAGAATCTCTGCCTCAAGAGTTAGAATCTTAGTGTTAAAATCTGCTAAGTGTGTAAAAAACAGCCCCAGCAGAAGACATTAGGTAATGAGTGTCTGCTGTAATTAATTACAGAACCTGCACACTTTTCCCCCCCAGAAGTGATGGGAGGTTTCTGATGAGCAGCTTCCAGGCTGGGCCCTGGAAGGAGCCAAATGAATCATCTCTTCCCCTAAACCTGGCAATTGATGACTCTTCTTTTACATCAGGGTTTAATTAGTTTTTGCTTTCAAACCCAGTGCACAGCACAGCATTCACTGCCACAGAAACCCAAGGAAGCAGTGAAGACTAAAATTCCTCATTTCAGCAGCTGTCACTGCCTGATACAATTAAGTATTTTCTAAATGTACCTCTCGGAAGCCCCCTTAGACACCAATAAAGTCATGGCATCAGTTAGAAGCACCCTCTATTTTTGAGAATAGCCTTCCTGGTAATTCTAGATTAAAACCAGTTTCAGTCTAACTTTTGTCACAAGGCCACGATACTTCATGAAACAACACTTAGGATCAAGCAAACCTCTAAAAAAGTCAGCTACAGCTTAAACTCACAAGAGATGGCCCAGCTTAATGTCTGTAAAGATCAAAGCTTTACATCTTTGATTTTGATAACCTTGCCTTTTAATTAATTATGCAACTTAAAAAATAATACTTTACCTCACTGAACAGACCTCAAGGCATGAGAGGGGCTTTGCTTCCTGTGAAAGGCAGCTTTACTATCCAAAATTCTTTGTAAGATAACAGTTAAAAGTAGCAATTGTTTGTGTTATACAAGATGGACTTTTTCTTTCCTCTCCCTCCTCTTTTTCATATATTCTTTCAACTCCAAGACAGATTGGAAAGATCAGATTAGACTGTGTCTATATCTTGGAACAAGTCAATGGCAGATAAACTATTGTCTGATTACACATGTAAACCCTGAACACAAAACAATGCATTACTCAGCTCCCACAAAATATTTACATAGCTCAGCTCTCAAAACCTCTGAGCTGCTATCGTTGAGGCCTGAATTCACTTAAAACATCATTAGAGTATAAAATCTAAAGGAAAAATTTCTAATAACTATATGTGGTATATAATTATTTACTGTGAAAAACCATCACCTGCCCTGTATTGTCATTTAGACTTGATTAAATGACTTGTGGGAAATGATACAGCAGTGAAGTAAGGCTTTGAAAGACACGATACAGAAAAAATATTATCTTCACAATCAGTCATTCAATCAGCAAGGATTTGTTACAGTTACACAGAACATGACCCTGTAGCTTGATTAAAGCAAATCATGGTTAGTGGGAAAGTAAATAATTTCACTGAGGAGCTACAGAAAACTCTCACTAATATTGAAGGGGCAACCAAGCAGGAACAGGAATGAGGAACAGCCAGGCCCTTCAGCTGAAGCACAACTGAAAGTTGACTGAGAAATTAAACATGCAATTAAATTGATACAGGAAAAGAAACAGCACCAGTTCTGACCCACCCTGCCATATTTTCAGACCAGAAGTGGACAACATTTTCATAGCACAAGGGACAAACACAGCCTTCAGCTTGAGGTCCAAACCATGCTGAACTTCAGTTGTTTGGGGAAGGCACACCAGTCTCACCATCTTGGATAGATGATGCACTGTGCAGCAAGAAATGGCACATTCAATGCTTTCTTCGTGATTTCATCTGCTTCAGCAGCATTTAAACTGCAATAAGACTTCAGCAGGCATTTCTTTTGTATGAACTAACAGAACTTTTTTTTACACATTTCTTTTTGAAAAGAAACATGATTCAACTTCATTAGTGGTCTATGAAAAACTTTATTATAAGAATTTCCCCCTGAAGTTACTGAAAACTGAGTAGCACAGAACTACACAGGCAGAACAGTCTTACCCCACACAACCTGGAATAATAAAATACAATGAAATAAAGTCTAAAGGCAAAGCACAATCCTGCCATGAAAACAGCTCATTTAAATAGTTCCCCCAATACAAGAAACACCAAGATATTAGAAGGGATTACAACTGTAACTAAACAGTATGAATGCAAGCCTCATGAACAGCAGATATTTACCATGTTAATGGTAAAATAAAAAGTTTTGATGAAACTGAAGCTCAGTGGAACTTGCATTCTGATTTGAGATTATTCCTAAGAAATGGGGACAGGCAAGGCCCAGCTCAGCAGGCAGCTTTCCTGTAGGAATCTGTCCCTCTGTCTCCTATTCCCTCATTTCCCAACCAAGCTCCCCACATTGGACACATCAGATCATGGAACAGTTCTCTGCTGTTTTACCACTTGAAATACCTTGTCTGCTGTTGTTAACCATAATTCATAAAGCTTTCTCATCATCTCATTTAATGTGAAGCCGTGACTATGAGAAGTCAAGACCAGTGATTACCAACCTTTACCATAACATCAACGAAAATCTGATCTTTTCACTTGGAGAAAGACACTGTCATGCCACGGTTCATTACTTAAATCAGTGATGTGTTTTAAAATTGCCATTTTCAGAAGCATTTTTAAAGTCCTATTAGTCATCTAAACATGATAATTTAAACCAAAGCCAGATCCCAGCTGCTCAAATCAGCACACACAATTTAAAACAGATCCTGAGACTACAAAGACATTCTGTGTACCACAGGGAAAAAAAAAAAGGGGGCTTATTGTAATTTTAATATTACTATTCTTTGATAAAATCAGTGTGAAAAAATCTGTTAACAATTAAAACAAAGAGCATTTGACCTCAAATGCCTAACAGAAGTTAACTGTGTTCTCATTGCTATGATCAAGAATAAACAGTTATTTAATGAAGACATGCATAAACATCCTGATTTGTAGTTCAGGGTTTATATGCATATTTGCTATGGGAATACTAATTGTTGCTGAAGATCAAATAGCCAAAAGCTTTTCACTGTGCTGCTTAGTTGCACTTGAAAAGGCACCTCCAGTGCTCTATTTTGACCACGTGAGGAAAGCTGTAGTGCCTGTCACCACATTTAAGGTTTACCAAGACTATTAAAAAGTTCAACAAGTAGCTTTAAAATACATAAATATGGTTTTGGGTTTGGTTTTTTTTTATGTGGTAATACACAAGATGAAAACATAACAAAAGCAATAAGCAAATATTCCAAAAGCTATAAACACATGCGGAAATAAAGTTGAAATGAACCTTTTGATAGTATTATTGCCCAGCTACCCAGAGAGCACCATCATTTATAAGCAGCATAGGAAAACCCAGGTACATCACTACATTCTCACTTCATTTTTCCATTGCACCCATTTATGTTAGAACTGATGTTTCACCTTACTCATCATTAGTAAGAATCTAATGAGAAGTACTTCTTCCCTTCACAGTGAACTAATTAGTAGAAAGTAGCACCCCAACAATTTATCTTAAACCATTCTATGATGGAGCAGACTCAGTCCACCAAAAATCGGCCCTGAGTGCTGAAAAACGTCATTACTTTGCTGCTCTCCTAATTCTGAGCTAACCCCTAGAAGCAATATTTTAAGAAGAATGTTTCAGTGCTCAGGACCATTTACATTTCTCCTTTAATTTAAGGAAGCATCCACAAGCCATTGCTGCTGAGATTTTCTATAGGAATTCGCTCAAATTCACACTGGCATTTTTTAATTAACATTGTCGGAGTTAAGTCTTAAGCAAGAAGAGATGTGTAACTTGATATTTTAGCAAGATAGGTATAGAGTGATAGTGGTTTGCTCAAGATGTACTTTTAAACCTAAAAAACCCCTCAGGTGAATCCACCGAAGTCTGAGTAGATTACCTAGGCTAAGTTTGGCTAAAGCAAGGCTTTGCAAAGGTTGACACACTGCTTCACACCAAATGCCCCCAAAAGTTCCCTGTCTGGGAAGCTTTTTGCAGCTCATATTTTAGGCCATTCAAGCACAATTTGTCTGTGGAAACAGATCAATTCTATTATTAAGTACTAAAATCATAGACACAAAGCAGTAAATCTGGTTCCAGGCAACCTTCACTGAGGCATTTTGTGAGATCTTGCACTCAAGATTAAATAGCTTTATATTTTGAGATACAGCATGAATATTTAACAATGAAATAAAAGCCAATTGTGTTTAGAATTAAAAGGAGCCTCTAAGCTGTTGATCTGCCAGTAAAGCTATTAATTAGTATAATTACATAGAAAATGAAACTGGGATTCTCAATGTCAGAATATTTTACCAGGCTAAGCAAATAGAAAGAACAAAGAACATATTTAAGTGATTAGACCCTTCTGTTTCATCTTTCCAAATTGCCCCATTTTACTCAATCGTATTCACTTCATCGCTTTTATTTTTCATTTTGCATTCAAAAGTATAAGGGGAAAACAATTACACTGAGGGAAAAAACATCCAAAAAACACCACAAAAAGGCTGGGGGTTGTTTGGTTTTTTACAAACATTTTCCAGAATCTGCTTTGTGGTGAGACTTAACAGGTCAGGTCATTCCAGCCCAGCAGGCCCAGAGTGAGACTGGCCAGAGCCTGTGGGTGAAGATGCACTGGCAGACTGGCAGGGAAGCAGGCAGCTGAAGAGCAAAACTGATGCCTAAAGAACTGAAAAGCCATCAAAGCCATCAAAATGTCCATCTATTTCTTTCTAGAACCAGATATTATTAATTCAGTTAACTCCTAAAGCATCAATTTCTACCAATTTAGGTGGTCTCATGACCCATTATACAGCTCTACAGTCAGAGCAGGACTGCTTAGCTCCAAACAGGATAAGTCAAGTTCCCTCAAGAATAAGAAAGCATCCACTGGTTTTATCCAATAAAGTGTTTGAGTTCACCTTTTAAGGAGGATTGAGTGGGACAAGGTTTGGGGTGAAAATTAAATCAAGACTTTTGATAAAATAAAAAAATTGTTGTTAAAAGCAGTTTTAAAAATGGAAACCCTAGAACAGAAACAAAGATAAACTATTATAACTTAAATCATTGCTCTCTTATTACAATTTGGGATAAATATACTCAACAACAAAGTAATACTTCAAAAACCCAATCCCAGCTGAGTATTGTACAGTTTAATCTTTTAGTTTTTGCAGACCAACAGACCCCAACCAAGGAAAACATAACTGATAATTTTTCATGCATTTCTATATAGGACGTTTTCTAGAGAATCTAAATTAAGCTAGGAACATGATCCCCATTATGAATGAAACCAGCATTATAAACAACTTAAGACAACAGATAACTTACAACCTTAGCTTGAACATTTCATAACTCAATTTTCTAGTGAAAGCTGATCTCAAAAGTAAAACACACTTTTTGAGCCATTGAATATTTTTGCAGTGAATAACAGTTCTTTTAACTTACTATGTTTCACTTTGTTTTGAATATTTGATGGATGTTCCTCGCGTTCGGCTCCCGGGACGGGAAGCGGCAGCGGGAGCCGCAGTGGCGCGGGACGGCCGCCAGGTGGGGCTGGAGACCGCGGCAGCGCCGGCACCGCCTCGGCACTGCCGGGAATAAAAATCCGGAAAAAAAAACTGTGGCAAAGGGAAATCCGAGTGTTTAAATCACTCTATGAGAGAAGCTCTGCTATTAGCAGAGTATAAAATAGAATATAAAAAAACTGCACATAAACTGCAATAATTTATAAGGCGTTTCAGAGCATTGTAATTGTTTGGGTTAGTTCATAGTAGTACAATTAAAAATTGATGATGGTGCCTATATGAATATTTTTATATGAGAAAATGTGATCTTTAAGTACTCATTCAATGCTGTTGTCAGAGAGGAGAGTGGCATTTAAACACTGAATTAGCTATATATTAGTGCAATAAATTGAACATAAACTTGTGACAACTAACTCAATATGTAAGGAAAAAAGCACTGGGGGTTCTGAATCACCATTAAATTACAGCGTGGCAATACTGGATACCTGCATTTATGCTGCGTATGGAGTTCAAGTGGCTTTTTGAAAGAAAGAAAAGTTAAAATAACTTTGAATCACCATACATTCCACACATGTGGATTTGGCAACCTTGTTCTAGGATTGACTGATCCCTTGAGTTATCAGGTACAAACAAACAAAAATATCAGCTTCCTGAGGTTATCATAAAGCTTGCATTGTTATTTTGTTGTTTTTAGCAATGTTTTGCAATTGTGACTTTAAAAATGGATATTTGGAAAATATGAAAAATGCATCAAATGTTACCCTTTCTTTTAAGAATATATTGCACACTGAAGAAAGAATATTTTCATAACTGGGCTCTTTAATTACATAAATCCTTGAATCTCATTGTGAGGCTCCTGTCCGATTCAAAGAAGCACTAAAAAATGTGACCAATCTAAATAAAAGTCATGGAAAGGTTTCCTAAGGAGTTCCAAACCCGACAGTTTGTATCTGAAAGACTCTTATTGCTACTTGACAGATTTTGCAGTGATCACATGTGGCCACACAAGGCTGTTTAAGGTCAGACTGGTAAGAAAAATGCTAAGTAAAGCCGTGTTTTGCTAAGATGACTGAAATAGTGAGATGGAGTGATTTGGATGAGGTCAGTGTCTAAGAGTTTAGAGAGGATTAGAAACAGTCACTGGCCCTCAATCTGTTGCTGTAATTACTGAGCTACTCGAGTTCCTTGCAGAACAACTCAGGTATTGGTATTACCATTCTGAGAATTCATGGTAATAAACTAAAACATATTAATATTCTGGTTTCTGTTTAATGCAAAGTGAGAGTGTCCCATCTCAAAAAAGCAGAACAGTTTCATATTTACCTGCTGAAAAATCTGGACGGGGTTAAACTTGGGCTTTTAATGAAGCTGCACTAGTGAATAAAATAACGTGGCTTTAAGATGTGCAGCTGTAAGTGTTCTTAAAAAATGAAGGGCAAGAACATGCAAAAACAAACAAACAAATAAACCACGCTCTAATGCTCCAACAAGTTTTATTATGGGGAACTCTTTGTTCGGAGCTCAGTTGTGCCAGAGTGAGGAGCAGTAATCAGCACTTCCCACCAGACTGCTCCGTGGAGCATTTGGCATCTCAGCACAGTCAGTAAAACATTTCTCAGCTCATGTGTTACCCCGAGCAATTAGCAGGGAAAGACCAAGAGGGCTTTTTTAACTCATCGGTTTTTGCGCAGATAAAAGCAACAAGCCTCCTCCTCAGAGGGAAAAAAGCCACCAACACATTCAGCAATTAATCCCTTACTTATGTGGAATTCTTGCCTGCTGATAGATACGACTTACAAAACATGGATTTAATTTTATACAGGGTCAGCAGTGCACAGATTTAATTACGTTTGGTGATACAAATGGCAATAAACAAAAGTATACAAACCCCACACTCAGGAAACATTTACGCTTCAGTAGCTCCTGCATTTGTAGAATCTCTGTAGGGTTGGTTGTTGTTGAGGTCAGAAGCAGGAGAAAAGTTCCTCAGTGTACATTTATAGTTACAGTAGCAAGTCAGGGACTAAATATAAACCAAGCTGAAAAGAAACATGACAAGTGACAGTCTTCTCATAGATAAGTGGAATGGAAATATTTTGTTTCCATTAAGCCATATTTACCACAATCAATGGACATAATGACCTTGTCATTCCATGTTCTTCTTGCAGCCTCTTTAAGTGAAATCCAGCTCCAAAGATCCAAGGGATCCTGTATATTAGAATTAGACATTGTAACATCAGGGAATGATCCTGCAGCATTCTGGTAAGATGGTCACTCCACCTGACAAACTGCTAACAGCTCATTAGCAACTCATGCCTGTATCTTCTATTCACAAGCTGTAGATTCGATCTGTAAAACTGTCCTAATGATTCTTATTTCAGCAAGAAGAAAAGAACAGGTCTGAAGATAATGGAATTTTTAAATAATGAATTAGTTACTTTGCATTGAAGCTCCTAACTCTGCTTTAAGACATAATGGAAATTCTAAGCTGAGGAAAATATTATGGAGCTTGCTGAAACATTTCATGTATTAAACATCAGCTATCATAGATGACTGTGGAACCGAAAAGGAGGCAGCAGCAGCTATTCTCTTTTCTAATTTAGCAGGTATGAGGGTAGAGTAACCATGTTAATACTTAGTATTTACAATGTATTTTATTTTTTTTTCAAGATGTATTCACTCACTGTCAGGGGAGTTATATGAATTTGTTAATTAAGTTACTGCTATCCTTATTTTAAAACAAGGGGGTTTAGCTGTGAGTATTTGGAATGGTTAATCACATGGTGAACGCAGCAGAATCAGGATTAGAACAGGATTGTCTCATTTCCTGTCCCTGTTTTAATCAACTTGGTATTCCTGCCTGTCTAGACCATTCTGTATTTATTTTTTAATCCCATTTCTAGTGACAAAAGCTAGACTTCCATTTTGACAGAAGAGTAGAAGTTGCATCATTTGGATAGTAGTAGTGTTTTATTGGCTCCCTCTGTCAAATTTTGGACTCTGCTTATTTTCCAAGCCCCTTTTTTCTTAAGACATCTATTTCTGTCCCAGTTGCTCCAAATAGGATTGTTATCCTTGCATCTACTTATAGCCTGTTGCTTGAATTTAACCTTGCATTACTTGATGTTTCTCTAAAGGCAGAATTTGCTACCACACGTTTTTACATGCAATACCTTTTGTTAGGGATATCACATCAAGTAGAATAGTAAGTATAAAATACATGAATCTTGCAGAACAGATTAAAAATTTAACCACTGTTTAAGAGGTAAAAATTACTGAGGTTTTCTTTTGTGGCAGAAAAAAAAGTAAAAGTACACAGACACCTGTGCTTGGATTGCCAAACAGCCACGGTAAAACACTCCTGCTGATAGATTTTGCTCTTCTTTGTGGATATCACTCAGATCTTCACTGCCTTAGGAAATCTGTGAGTACTGGACAATTTAGCACTATAAAACCCCTCCGTGGGAATCCTCCCTGGTACAGAAGCGAGGATGAGTAGAAACTAGAGCAAGCTAGGGAGAAAAACGAGGTTATTGACAGCTGTGCTACAAACACTGAACTTGCAGTGTAGCTTGGACGGTAAAGCCGCACAGAAACTGCGGAAAGGCTCGGCTGAGACAGCAGGAGGAGCCATCCCCTCAGGACGGGGAGCTGACAAACCAGCACGAGAAACGCGGAACATAACGGCAAACAGCGGTTTGAGTACTCATGAACAGAAAAGTTACGGAATTTGAAAGCAAGGAATGCCGGATGCCCTCGTTGAAATGTACAAATGGGGTGAAGTTTTGCTTATCGGTGAGCCAGCCTTTCGCTGTTACCACTCTAGTCCCTACTTTGCGCAAACGGGAATAAAACACAGAAATCGCTCTCCTCGCTGCGGGAATTGGCTCCCGCGGTCGGGACAACGCTGTGGCATTTAATACAAATAGGGGGGCCACCACGACCCTGCGTCAGCACTGAAACAGAGTGTCCGTGACCGCCACGGGCCCGCCGGCCGCCAGCATCAAAATGGGGACCCTCACGGGACCCTCACGGGCCCGCCCTGCGCGGGAGGCGGGGCCGCAGCGGGCGGGGCGGATCTCGCGAGACTTGGGCGAGTGCCGCGGAGGCGAGTTTGAACGGCGGCAGCGGCCGGTGCGGGGCGAGCGCGGCGGGTGAGGAGGGGAGAGCGGGTACGGGGCCAGGAGGGGTTTGCTCTCCGTGGAGCTGCTGCCGGTGCCGGCCCCCGTTCCCCGCAGCGGGTGGCGCCGTTTGCTGCCCCACGGCCCCCGGTGGAGCGCGGTGAGCCTGTCCCCGCCGCCCTCGGGGCCCGTTTGGGCCGTAGCGGGTGTGTGGGGTCAGGCCCGGTCAGCGGCCCGGAGGGAGGACACAGCAGGGTCGTGGCGCTGGTGGCACACAGCGCTGCCAGAGCCTGCCCGGGCTCTGTGCTGGCGGAACGGTGAGGCTGTAGTGTGATGTTTGTGTGCTCTCTGTAGAGCTGTCCCATCCCAGAGCCTGCTTGTGGAAGGTGATCAGCTCCGAGTATCTTTCAGCCTGAGTGTGCAGTGTGGCAGGCGAAGATATGGACTTGTGTAAGTAACTGGCTGGAATTGTCGGGGGAATACCTGGGCTAAGGGAGAGAAACTACCCTGGGAATTGCGTTTCTGATCAGGAAACTGCACAGGTGCTTCTGACAGGATCAGAATACAGACAGTTGCTAGATGTGGCCCTGGGGAATAGCAGTTTAACCAGAACTATGCTAGAGTGGGAGAAGAAAGTTGGCCTGCCAGGACAATGCCTTTTATCTCCTATCTTACTATTTTTATTAAGGAATACTTGAATGGTTGAATAATCGAGGTCTGCAGCTCTCAGCATAGAATCTGTCACAAAATGGTTGAAGATATTTAACCAAAAGTGAGTAACTCCTGTAACTCAGCAGAATAAATGAAGACTGATGTCTCTTATTTCCCCCTCCTGCCTACTCACTTTGCTACCCATTCAATTGATCTTAAAACGTTATTTTCAGTACAAATTATGTAGCCTTGTGTATAATATTAAATTGCTGGCAATTATTTCAATGCACAATTTTATGAACAAAACCCCCTGGGCTTGTTTGATTCATCCATAATTGACAAGGAAAAACTGAGGTTGATTGTGCTCCACAAGGCATACTTGCTTTTTCCTCCTAATAGTCAGCGGGAAGGTGTGAATAGAAAAGCTGTTTCTCTTTTCCTCCATACTTCAGCTATAAAAGTAAAAAAACCCATTAGATCTTTTTTTATATTGTCAAGTAAATAAGTTATTAAAAGCTCAGAGTTCTTGTATATGAAACTGGAAGAGAAATGCAAAAGAGATTGAAGAATTAGCAGAGGGTAGGACAAAAATCCCCCCAAAAACCCCTTAAAAATTACAGGTGTGTTGGAAGAAGGTGATCCTGGCTGTAGCCCGTTTATCTGCCCCAGAGGCCGATTGCAGAGCATCCATCCTTTGGCAGCATTGCCGGAACTGACTGTTTCTAAACTGTCTGACAGCTGCCTGACTGAAATTTGAATAAGATTTGCATTTATGCGAGGGCTTAGCCTGTGATCTGCATGTTCATGAGACAGCCAGCAGGGTTAAGCCTATTCTGAAAAGGAACTGCTCTGAAGGGCTGTGCTGTGGTGGCGGCTCAGACTCATACGGACCAGACAACTGTTGCTTTTTTTTCTTTTAAAGGTGGAGTGCAAGAATAAGGTCAAGAAATATTCAATGGGCTTCTGGAGGTGAGTTAAGCATGTTATTAGTTTAATTTAGTAAACCAGGAGCTGCCCAATGGCTGTGTTGTCTCTATGCTGTTGTCTGATCAGAAAATAAATCTGTTTTTAAGATTGTGTTTATGTAAGTGAACAATGATTCCTCTTTACTAATGGAAGTGTATGCCAGAAGTTGTTGCCTATGTGCTTATATTGCTACACCTTACCTTAAATACTTCATTATTAAGTTGTGCATGGAGTCCCTGTCCTTGCACTGATATGATACTTATGATTCTTAATTATTGGTAGGCAACATTCCAGTGTTTCACTGGTTTATTTTAGTATAAGTGTAAAACTAGTATTTCAGGCTTTGCTGTGGTTAGAGGTGAAAACTGAAGTTTCAAAGGCTGGCTGGATAAAGGCTCTTTGTATGTGTCAAAGCTGGATAGCAACAAGCCAGGAGAAAATGCAAAAACCAGAATGTGATAATTTCTGTCTTGTGCGTTGGAAAGGAATTGGCTCAGTATTGGCAAGATTACTTTTGCATGCTAATGAAATTCTTCACTATTAGCAGAAGCTGGGTAATAAGCAGAAACTGGAAAACTCCACTAGGAGTTATTCATGTTGAATAAAAGCAACAAAAGAAAAGTGAAGGATGGATATTACAACATTCATAAGAATGGTGTATGTGGCAGTAAGAAACTGCAACAAATAAATTGCTTCTGTGAGAACAAAAAGCAAGAGTTTGGGTCTTCAATGTAGAATTACTTTAATTCTGAAATTATATAGAAGATTTGAACCCTGACTTTGAAAAATCAGCAGCAGATTTCTTTGTATGTGTTTCTCTCACTGTTACTTCCTACTTTCTGAGAAAACTCTTGGCATATGTTGTTCCGAAGCCCGAGTTGCTTAGCAGTTTCTGTCTTAATAGGATTTTTTTCAGCAGGCTGATTTGGCAGATTTGGGAGCAAGCAGTCATACAAGCTTATGGTGTTAATTTGACATGGGTTTTATTTTTTTTAAATATTTACTTTGACTAAATTTTTTTGCAATATTCATCTTCTCTTTTTTGTTATACTCTAAAGTTAGAAAAGGATGAATTTTCTGCAATGTGACAATGAGATGGGTATTCACTAATAGGTTGCCTACAGCAACTAAATTTTGAAGTAAAAACAGTGATGAAAGACTCCATTAAGCATTTAAAAAAATGCAAAGCCCTGTGTTAAATTCCGTCTACTTTAACAAGGTTTCTATTTTTGACTCTCCCCTACCTTTTATCTGTTTCTCTATCCCACATAATGTTATTAGGAGTACAGTGTCCTGCTAAGGCAGCTGCCTACGCCAATCCTAGGTGTTATTTGTGAACACGAGAAATGCTGAACTTGGTGGGACTTGGTTTATAATACAGAGAAAACAATGTCAGCCAAGTGCATAGCAGTGTTTTTCTAAGGTTATTTAATTGTTTTCTCTTGTACTTGGCAAGAGAGCTCTGTCCTAGATTAACTCTGGTTGTGGTGTTCAAAGAAACCAGGCTGGGTACACAGGAGTGCTTTTGCTGCATGTTAGACATAATCAAGAATAAGGCAGTAACCAAGTTTATGAAGAAATAGTTATTATTTTTTGTCTCTATTTGTGAGCTTTTTTTTGTGTCTTGTTTTAATGCAAAAACATATAATTCTATCCCGGTTAAGAAAGAAAATAGTGTACCTTCTTTCACATAACTACTGTCACTTACTGCAATATATTTTTTTAATAATTTTTGTTTGCAGTGTTGAATAAAAAAGGAAGAAGAATGGAGGCAGAGACCATTTTAAGTCTTAAACAGCAACTGAAGGAAGCAGAGAACGAGCGAAAAAAGGCAGCACAATATGGTTTACATTTACTGGAGTCCCAAAGTGAGGTTCAGAACCAGCTGGATCAAACACGCCGTGAATTGACTGAGAAAACTGAGGTGATGACTGCCTTTTCTTCTTCAAATTCAAAACCAGAACTTGGTTTTGACTGTTTTCTGAAAGGCACAGGTGTTTTAAATGCCTTCTGGCATCTAGATTAATTTTAATAAACCTCTAAGTAATTGTAGAGAGGGGTTTTTTTTCAGCTTTAAGACATTGAGCATGATTGTATCTAACTGGGACAGGGTTTCATAGCTAATTATGCATCAAGTGTTCAGTATCATGTAGGACTAATTGCCTTTAATGTAAAATCAATGCTAAATGCTAAAGTAAATTTGCTTCAGAGCATGTATTTTGCCCCTGTTTAGCAGTTCATTCATGTATGCTCTCCCAGTCAGCCTTATATCACTTAAAAGCTGTGAGGAGAATGCTAGCAGCAAGACTGTAAAATTGATTTCTCCTGTAGTGAACTTTCCAAATTTTCCAAATACCCAGGGGTTCTGAACTGATTAGCACATTTCTTTGCAGCTCAGGAAAAGAGGTAGTACAGTGCTAAATTATAGAGGTATTATTTAGTTGACCACTTTTCTTTTTAGGAATTGTTGGAGAAAATTTCAGTTGGGAGAATCTCTTCCAAGCCTTTTTCATAAAGGCTTTAATTTTCACGTTTGTATTCAGCCACCCCATGTTTCAGATAAATTATTTACCTTCATTTAATGGTCTGTGTCTGGTTGTGCATCCATCCCTTCTCCTGGGACAGAGCTGAAAGGTTTGTTCTGTAGCAGCTGGAGAGTTGCAGCACCCTGCTGTTCTGAATGGACAGAAATTTTTGTTCTGGTCAGCTCACCATGAGTAAGCTTGGTGTGAGAGGCAGCTGAAGGCTTCCAAGGCGGCCAGGACAGGATGATCCTTTGCTGAGCAGCAGAGAGGGCAGGTACTGAGCTGTCAGGCTGCTCCCACAGACCTTGTGTGAGAGGCTCCAGCCAACTCCTGAGCCTGGCTGATAACTCAGATTCCAGGAGTGGAGGGGAGGAATTGTGCCTTCCTACAGCAGAATAGCATCTCGTGGGAGCTGTGCTTACCCAACAGATTCTTTAGAGCTGTTGTATCTCTTTGCAATCTGAGAGCCAAGGCAGTTGCTATGAACACGAGTGTGGGTTCTACCAGCAGGCACAAAAGCCTCTCAGGAAGTTCTGTGTCCTCTGCTGTGCAATGTGCAGGCAGGTTCTTGCTGGGATTTTGTTGTTCTTGGCCCTGGCCAAGCAGTGCACTCCCAAAGCTGTCCTGTGCCCAGTCCTTATCTTTGTATTAAAGCTCCTGCCTTGGCTATTTCAGAGCTAAACCTGTCTTTGATAGGCTGTGTCTAGGCCACAGTGGTCACTTTGATACCTGACAGCTTTTAGTTTTTTATTTAGTTCTGGATTGTGTCTCAAAAGTTATGTTGAAAAGGAAAAAAAATCTGCACATTTAGATTAATTTGGCTTCCCTATTGCGTTTTTTGCTTTCAAGATTGTCTTTTTCTTTTCCTTAATTGCTGGCTGAATGGAAGAGTAAAATGAAGCTGCCCTTAGTAATTAGCAAACATGCAATCAAGCATAGATGGAAGCTGTTTAAAAGATGATTCTTCAGTCTGGAAGAGTTGATGGGATTTATTATGAAACAGACAATTTAGCTGCCTTAAAAAAAACCATTGAACTCAGCTGTTCTGCTTGATGGACTGTAGTCATTTTTGATATAATTGGGTTCTGTGGTGGTAGAAAGGGCACATAAACTCTGCCCAGATTTGTGACACTTGCAGAGAAGGTGCCCACACCCTTCGTGTTGGGTGCAAAGAAATACAGAGTTTCCATGAAGAAAATAGTGCACAATCAAATTATAATCATAACATTTGTAAATCATAACACTTTAGAGCAGTTATTTTTATTTTTTTTTAAACATAGGTATTACAACTCTGTAATTGGCATTCCCAAAAAAAGACTAAACGAGCTACAAGCATCTTGGTTCTGAGCCTGTGCTTTTTCAGAAATGCTTAAGGAACAATTTACAATTACATCTAGATTTATTAGTGTGTCATTTCTTTCAGAAATTTGAACAAGAGAAATACACTCTTCAGAGAGAAATTGAACTCAAGAATCGAATGTTGGAAAGCTTGAATTTTGAGTGTGATTCCCTTAAGCAACAGCAAAATGTGCGGCTGGATAAACAGAAAGAACAGCTTGACCGAGCCTATGGACAAGAAATCAGTGACCTTAAAAACAAGGTTTGGTAACTAATATATAGCTAAATGGTTGTTAATACCATTTTAGATACTATTTGCTTAACTTGTAATTGGACTCTTGTCTAGCAAAAGAAATAATAAATAGTTACAATGTGTAGTAGCTTGTTTGATTGGTTTTTAAAAAACATCTGTGTAGTTGCTTATGAATTACATTAAATTTCAATGTTTATTTTTAAAAGCTACTCTTGTGTTTCCAAGACATTTTTTGTAATTGGAACAGTCACAAGTGTTGTGCTTTTCAAGAATTTACCATGAAATGATACTACGTAGTTGTCAACTGTTTTTAAGTTGGAGAACCTGAAAGCAGAACTGGATGAAACCCGACTGTCAGAGAAACAACTAAGACAGAAAGTGGAGCATCAGAAAGAAATAATTGCTGGCAAATCAGAGGAGCTGCACATGATGTCTGAGCGTGTCCATGAGACCATGTCCTCAGAAATGCTCAACCTGCAGATAGAGCTCACTGAACTCCAGAGTCAGAAGGTGTGTGAGTAGCACTGAATCATTAGACATGTGGCCTAGATGAAGTTCTGCCCTTTTGCTCATTTCATTTTTAGGTGTGTTTTCTCTAGTGCTGTGGTAGGATTGACTTTTATTCAGACAATGTGCACAGCAAAGAATAACAGCCTTAATAGCTAGGCTTTAATACCATCTTTTCTTCAAGAGAATGTTTTGTATTAAAACTAATTACTACTAACAAATGGGCTTGGTTTACTTGGGCTTACTTGTCTTCCAATTGCTTTAAATATTTTTATTTCATATTTGTTTTTTGTTTGTTTAGGCCAATGATGAAGAAAAGCTGAATGAGCTGCAGTGCAGTAAAGAGCAGTTGGAGCTTGTGAACAGTAACTTACGTAACCAGCTGGAGCGGCTGCAGGGGGAGAAAGAAGAGAGGGAAAAAGAAGTTGTTTTTTACTGTAATGCATTAGAGGTATTCTCTTAATTTTATTTGACAGTGGTAGATAATTCACAAATTGCACAAGCTATGTTGCCAGCTTTTTGGTGAAGGAGTTTTGAGGAGTTGTGAGAGGGAGGGGGAGGAGAAGGACAATGATTGGTCACGTTTGGTGTTGCCTGGGTGGTAAAAGCTCTCTGGCCTTGTTTTGTGGCAGCTGTGAAAGGAGAGCCTTTGCATGGCACCATTCTGCCTCTTGGGGACCTTCTCACAGGTTGCTGGCAGAATTCTCATTTTTATTTTGAGTTCCTGCTGAATGCCATGGAGAACCTTGTACTGGGGAAAAGAGCATTTGTGACTGATTAACACAGCAGGGAGAGTGGTTTGAATACCCTGAATCCAGTTGACAAACATCAGAGCTTACCCCTAAAGGCTTTTAGTTGTGCTCTTGTTCTGAAAACAAGTGGAATATTAAGTGCTTTAGTGAAATGTTACTGATTTGTCTCTTAGTTACTAGAAGTGTCTGTACAGTTAAGAACTTCAGTACAATGTAACATCTGCTAAAGTACAGGAAATTAAAAAGAGTTAGAGTTATCTGATTAAATTCATGAATGCAGTACATCAGATGCCATAATGACCAATATCCTCTTTGCTTTAATCTAGAAAGCTCATGAGGCTAATCAGGAGCTTCGGGTTCAGCTGGATCACGCAGTGCAACAATCTTTGGACCCTACAAGTAAAGGCAATTCTCTCTTTGCTGAGGTACAGCTATGCCACAGATGCCTGAGAATGTGCACAGGCCACAAGTATTTTCAGTTTTCTCTCTTACATTGTGTTGAAAATACGAGAGTATCCACACCTGGTCTGGCCAGCATGTATCTCTATTCCTCAAACATGACTTCAGTGTTGATCTGACATGTGGAAAAACATTTCATGCTCTCTCTGAAGATAAGGACTTAGTAAACTTTATGGAATCCCTTCAAGTTATCTGACTATCAAGTCAAAAGTTGTGACTGGGGGTTCATGATGGTTCTGTCTGCAGCTCTTGACTCTAAGTAATTTTGTTCAGCTCATAAATCCTTCTTTAATGTAGAAGACAGGATGTGAAATATTAACAATGCTGATAAAAGCTGCCTTACAAACTTCCTGGAAATGGCTGGATGTTTGAGCTTTTGGGAGGGTTTTGGAATTAGTTTTTGAGTAAGAGTTCAGCTGCTGTTAAATGCACAGGGAGCACTGTGTTTCGTGACAGCATCCAGGAGATGGGTGAAGTTGGGAAACAGTTCAGATGTTTTTAAACTGTTCTGTTGCCAGTGGACAAAACTATTCTATAGCAACACTGAAGCATATGAAATGTCACTTCATTTTGATATCAAAAAGAAAATTCTGTTGCCTTTCACTGATTGAGCTTCAGTGGCACTGTCTACTCCTATCACAGGGCAGTGACAGTAGCCTGTGTTTTCAAGTACTGTTTCTGGAAATGCACTTTTGAAGACTCAACACCAATTGCTAAGCAACATTTCCTTATCAAACTCATCATCCAAGCGACAGCAAGTGTTGTGATTTCACAGTAATAATTGTTCACAATGTTCTGTAGGTGGAGGACCGTAGGGCAGAAATGGAACGACAGCTGATCAGTGTGAAAGTAAAATATCAGTCCCTACAAAAACAGCATGCATTCACTAGAGAACAATTGCAAAGAATGAAGGTAGGATGATTCCTGTAATCCTCCAGGGTGTCCTTGGGTCTGATAAGGCACTGCCTGAATGCACGGGCCAGGGGATTTGTTATTTTTAAAATAAGATACAGTAGTCGGGGGGGAGGGAAATGAGAGAGAAAACAAGTGAGATGATGTTGTGCTGTTTGACTCCTGTGGTCCAACAGCATCTACCTTAAGTGAAGGCACCATGTTTGCTCACTTTGGCAGTAGTTGTTTAATGGATAAAAGTAAAACACAACTCCTGTCAGTCAAACTAGCATTCAGTTTGTCTTGGTAATTGTTCTTTCTTGTCTAATTCGTGTACTTCATGAATCACGTATTTATGCATTAACTGTGGTTGTCAGGAATGAGCATAAAGAAAAGGACAGGTTTTTAACCCCATCACACTGGTTTTTGGATTTTGCACCTCTGTTGCTTTCTTTCCTTTGTTCATATTTTTTCTTATTGCTTTGCCCTGTTTTAAGTGTAAGAATGAGTCATAACTTTCATCCTAACTCTTTAAGTTAGACTCCACTGCTGTGGAATGGGAGCCTGTAGGTTAATGTTGTTGAGGAGTAGTTAGCAGAAGCTGATTTACAGTGTAATGTCAAGGGGATGCTGCAGAGCTGCCAACTGTTTTCATGTTGGTCTCTTGATTTTTCCAATGCTGAAGTGGAACTTTTCATTTTGATCAACTACTTGGTCATGCAGTTTGAGGGGAGTGCTTAAACATCAAGGGTGATGATCAGGAGTTGCACTAAAGGTTTGTGTTACCTAGATTTTGTGGAGTAGGTTGAAAATAGTTTCAACTATAGATTTAAAGGAGAAGAAAAACTCTATTGATACAGCAAAGATTTGGGTGAGGAAAATCATTGGGTAGTTCCTTTGAAAATTTTCTCCTTGTAATATGGGGTGAGTCAGCCATACTAATTGAATGGTGTAAGAAACACACCTAATACTAAAAGTAACAAAAATGGAGGTAAATTGGTATCCCTGTACTTAGTACTTAATGCTTTTATTTGGGATTTGTTTGTACTCTGAAAGTATTGGAGGTAGGTGGTTTGTTGGGACAGCTGTTGTGCTTAAGCTGCTATCTGAGATCCCTGTTAGCATCCTCTGTGCTGTGCTGCCCTGGGATGCTGCCAGTTAAAGCTCAGTCTGTGTTCAGCTGATCTCTGCACTCACAGCTGCTTCCCACGGGAGCAGTAACTGCTGCTGCAGCTTTAGCAGAATCTCTGTGTAGTATTTACTGATAAATCCTGAGGATCTTACTCCTGAGCAGAATGCACACAGCACTCCTGGGAAAGCTTTACCACCTCTAGTGTATTTTTCCCAGTCCAGAGCATCCTTTCCAGTTCCTTTAAGTTCCTGTCCTGTTATGTAGATCAACTGCAATTTGCAGTTTTGGCTATTAGCAGGGGGGCTTTTAAGTGAAAAGGGAAAGGGTTGGGTGTCTGTGCTTGGGAACTGTAAGGATAGTTTTAATCAGCCAGTGAGGTGAAGTTTGCAGTTTTGTCTCTCTTACATCCTGTAGAAGCTCTGAGGTGATGATTGAATCTTTCATTAGCTCTAATTTATGCACAGAATCATCAATACCCTTTACCTGACATAGGAGATCCTTTAGGGTAAATGCTCTTCTCACTTTCTCTCTGTCTGTAATCTATTTTTTTTTCTTGATCTTTCTCCTATGATTTCTCCCAGTGTCCCAATGTTACCTAATCCATACTGACTAGACTGATAAAAATGCCTCAGTTTTCACTAACACATTGTGAAGTCTTTCATTTATTGTCTTTCCTGTTGTTGAAATGTCTGATGTATCACCTGTAACTGAATGCATTCAGACCCTTGTAGTTCAATATTATGTTAACACCAACAGAAATATTGCTCTAAATGTAAGATTTTTATAACTTCTCCTTTGTAATGACAGGGGGTGTTATTTTTCTTGAAAGGATTCCATTGGAGAAGCAGAAAAAGCTGAAATTCTTTGGTTTATATTGTAGAAGGCAAACATGGTGGTGTTATACCTGAAAAGCAGAACTGAAAAAAATGGGGGGTTAAACTTGTGGGTTTTCCTAAGTGAGTTCTCAAGTTGCATTTTTGCTCTAACAAATCAGCCTGGACTGTGCCTGGGTTCTGGCTGCCTTGGTGCTGATGGTGTGAATGTGGGAAGTTGAGTGTGTCCTTGGCAGTGTGTTTGTGTTCCTTAGCCTGTGCAGAGGGGAGTGGGACAGCTGAGGACTGCCCTGCTCAGTGAGATCCCAGCTGCCCTCATGCCTTGGAGTGTCTGTGGTGGAAATTGCTAAGATTATGTGGTGAAGACAGAGCTAAGCATCCAGTGCACTTCTGTATTCAGGTTTAGAATTACAAGGCTTGAGTACCCAAATAGTTTTGTGTAAAAGGCTGGGGTTCTCAGTTCCTAATCCCAGTGCTTGTTGTAAATAGTTTTTTTTTTCCTTTTTTCCAGCTGCAGATGGCTACACTGCTACAGCTGAAAGGCTCCCAGGCAGAATTTGATCAGCTGGAACGCTTACAGTCCATGTTAGAGCAAAAGAATGGTGAAATAGAAGATCTTCTTATGAAAGTGAGGCAGCTAGAAAGATTTAAGGTATGTGTCTTTTAATTAAAAAGAAAATTGTAATTGGAAGGTGAAACATGAGAACAAAAGGAATTAATGAAAACACTCTGAAGTCCATGCTGTGGTTTGAAAAGGGATCCAAAAGCTCACTCATATATTTATTTGACCCGAGCTGGAGAACATTAGACTCAAGTGCAGAGAAGCAGAAAATGATACACCACCCAACACCTGGGTTGAAGAAACAATTTTTTGTCCTGTGTGAAGTGCCTTCATATCTAGTATAGTTATTTCTAGCATTTAAATTCAGTTACTTGGTCAAAGCTCACTGAGCTGTGACATCCAATTTTTCTCTGGGAAGCTGTAGCCATTTGGCACTTTTACTGTGTGTACTTGGGCTTCAGCCTTTGGTGTCTCAGCTCTGTTGAATTTCCTGGATATTTATTTTCTTTGTTTTTCTTCAACTTTGCAGCTGAAGAATGCTCTTTTCTAGCAAAGCTGAATTGCTTAATCATCCTTGTAAAGCAGTTTCTTCAGTCCTCTTATGCAACTTGAAAACATCAATATTTTGAAAAGTGAGAAATACATGAGGACTCCTCTGTACACCAGTGTAATGCTACTGATGTTTGTGTGTATGCAGAGTGAAAAACTGGAGCCTTTCTTAATCCTTGCGTGTTTATGCACTTGTTTAGCCCTTTCTTACCAGAGCTCTGGAATGCAAACTGAGGTGTATTAGCTTGTGCAGTAGGATTATACTTTCCAGGATAGCCTCCTGTATCCTGTATTTAACCCAAGTGGTGTGAAACCAGGCTTAACCCATTTTAGCAATAATTGAGGAAGCCTGATAGTGTTACCAGTGCTGTCATGTTTAAGCTTGATCTGTACTTAGTTCTGTCTCTAGGCTGTAAACAAGTAGTGTTGGGAAATTGGATGATTGATTCCAAAACCATCAGAAGTATCTGTAGGCAGTGACTGATAGAGGCCTGGGACAGGATTAAATCTGAGTACTGCTTGTTCAGAAAAAAACACCAAACAAAAACCTCAGTGTCACATGGTGCTGCATTTATAACATCTTTACTACAAACCAACTTCCTCACACGAAATTTGTAATTGATTTTGAGATTTTGACTGTTGATTAGCATGACTTGTATTCCTCTGGGGTGCAGCTGCTGAAGCCTAGAAATAAATGCTGAAAGAAATTCCCTGTGGGTTAACTAAATATCCTGTATTTTCAAGTAAAAAGCAATAAAGCTGTTCTGCAATGCTGCTTGCAAAGCTTCAGGAGTTGAGATGATTCTTTTCCTGTTTTCAGTGCATGAGAGAGAGCTGTCAGTTTTAGAGCTATTTGACATTAGTAACAAGTAAGAAAGTACTCAGAGCAGCTTTTATCTTCAGTGTTTAAATCCCTCTATGATGAGGCTTCTCTATGAAAATACATGGAAAATGTCTCCTAAGAACTAAGCTAATATGTTCTGAAAGGTCACTGTTTGACAACCTGACACTTTTCCTTCATCAGAGTTTATATGAGAATATGGAGGAGTCCAGACCTGCTAATGGCCCAAAAGGCAGCGATTCTGAAAATGGTTACTATGCAGATTTACTGCAAATTAAACTTGACAACTCAAAGTAAGTACTTCCAGCCTGAGACCTAGAAGTTGTAGATGTTGGTTGTAGCAGGGTTATCTTCCTAGGTACTTGTTTTTATCTTTTTTTTTTGTTACTGTTTGTATGCACTGACTGCATGTGCAGATATTTTGTTCTTGTTGCATTTTCTAATGCTGTGGAGCCAACTTGATTTCATTGTAGGACTCAGAGTTGGTTTTTTGTAGTTTCATTTATGTTTTAAAAGATGGCAGCAGAAATATTGTTTATGACTATTGCTTTCTTCCAGAAATGTTGTTAATACTCCTAGATACAGAGCAATTGAGAGCTTGAACCAATTAAAAGTTAATCAGTAAGGAAACTGTGAAGGTTCTTAGTGTTTAGGGTGTATATGTTTATTTCTCTTACAAAAAGTGTGATAAAAACATTTGAAATGTTTTATAGGACAAAAAAACTTGATTTTTCCTACTAATGTATAAATACAAATTTGAGGTGAAGTTGAGTGCTTAGTTGTTGCTTTACTAAAAGAAAAAAAACCCAAAACAATCCGAGTCTGACTGATTTTATAATTTTCCTCCCACTCCAGCAAGGAAACTGAAACACTGAAAAATGAGCTATCCCTGCAGAGAATGAAAGCTTTGTATGAGAGCCAAAGGGTCCTGGAATTTGAAAGGAAGCTCTTCACAAATGAGAGGCATTTGCAGGCTTGTCAGAGTGAGAACATGAACCTGCGAGTTATGCTGGATGAGCTGAAAATGAAATATGAACCTGAGGGTAAATACTTATTTTCTGCCTGGGAAAATACAAATTTCTGATTGTCTTAGCCTTTAGAAATGGAATGACATTTAACAGGAAGATACTGTTTTAGTTCCAGAATTTAATGCTTAAAAAGCTGCCTTTCTGAAATAACCTGGTCCAAAATTTGCTGAGCTGAAGTAGCAAAGCCCTACTTTGCTCAAAACCTCACTTGAATATGTGAACACGGACTTGAGAAGACTAAAGTACTCAGTTTTAGTTAAAAATGGCAGTGTTAAGAGGCTTTATAAAGCACAGGTAGATAACCATACTCTAGTGGGTGGGAACAAATCTCAGGTGTTTCCCATAACAGCAGCAGTGTCTGTGATGATGAGAAGCCTCAGCGCTCTGGGTGTAGGCAGCTGATATGATAGGAGCTTTGGAATAAGGTGCAAAGCACTCACAGGAAAACAGTTTTGTAGCTAAAGTTAATATAGATTAAAGTTTTGACTGGAGAGGCCCACTTGACAAACAGCTGATACCTGCGTATGAGCGATGCAAGGAGCTGTGGAGGAAGAGGATTCTGTTTAAACTGAGAGGGAGCAGGTTTAGATGAGATATTGAGAAGAGACTTCCCTGTGAGGGTGGGCAGGCCCTGGCACAGGGTGCCCAGAGAAGCTGTGGCTGCCCCTGAATCCCTGGCAGTGTCCAAGGCCAGGCTGGACAGGGCTTGGAGAACCTGGGACAGTGGAAGGTGTCCCTGTGGGGGTGGAACAAGCTGTCCTTTAAAGTCCCTTCCAGCCCAACCCATTCTGGGATTCCATGAATGGAGAACCAGATAGGAAAGTTGTTTTTGTCCACACCCAAAGATTTAACTTTAAAATGTTATTTGTGGAAGCTTAGCTCAGCAGCCTGCAGTTCAGAGCATTTAATTTAAAGTCTTGGTGAAAAGACAGAGTGGATGAGGAGAAAGATGTTGTCTCTGTTTCAAGCTAAGTTCTGTTGGGATGATTAGATTTTATGAAGAGACATTCTTTAAGGGATATAAAGAGATATAAGGGATATAAATTGTCTATTAAGAATTATTCCAAACTCTTCAGTCATGTGAAAAGTTCTCACTTTTATCACGAGCATGTTGGGGGACAAGTTGTCTCCAGCTTCTCTTTTGTACAAAAAGTCTATTCCTTTTCTTCTTAGAATTACTTCAAGGTTCCAAAATGAAAAAGAAGAGGGAGAGAATTCCAGTGAACACTGCTTGTGAATACTTAGACAGCAAAAACACTCCAGTGAAAGAAACTGCTCTCACTCAATTGCCAAGTAAGGAGGGGAAAAAGGTGACTAGCAAGAACCTGGAGCAAAGTGATGCTTCTCCAAAAAAACAGCCTTTGCAAGCATCCCCACTGCACACAGCTCTCCAGGCAATACGGAACATTGTTGAACCTGAAAGAGAAAGGAAAAGAGTTCGGATTCAAGATGAGAATCACATCGCCTTTACTTCGAACAGCAGAAGTGGAAACAATTCCTTGGCTCCAGCTGCCCCCAGGTCAGTGTCAGCTTCTGTCTCTGCTCAAGGCAATCAGCACAGACCTGCATCTCTTTTCTTTCGCTGCATGAACTGTGCTCTGCACTTCTTTATCTATTTCCTCAGTGTTGCATGCAGTGTCATTCCTCAGCTCCGGCTGCCCACGCTCAACCTCTCACTCCCTTTTAGAAGGACTAAAATGCTGACTCATAAAAAAGACTCTTGAAATAACTGAAATAACTTTCCTGTTGCTTGAAGACATTTAAGGTGTGCAGGTAGCAGGACAGTTCACTTGGTTTGCTCCAGCATGAGAAACTTTGAGTTCTTGGTCCCTTCAAAACTGCCACACAGCTGTTACAGCTCAAGGTAATAAAGGCAACTGGAATCATGCTTCAGTTTCATACCTCATTTCAGCCCCCACCAACTTCCAGATTTAGCTAAAAGCCTAAAAATTATGTAAGTAAATCTTAACCTGAGTTGTGTTCTCTATTATCTTGTACAATAAAAGTTAATTAATTGGCTGTCTGTGTTGTCAGACAAATGAAGTGCATGATTTAGATGCACGATAGCTGGAAACACAACTGCCAAATTAAGATGAAGTTTTTCCCCTGAACTGAGAATTGAGGTTACTTCTTGCTTGATGGTAAAGTAACTGAGGACAGTCATTATTTCCAGCTTTTTTTATTCTGGTAAAAAGAATGGTGACTTTGATTTTCTACTTTTTCAACTAGTGCTTTTTGTATTCTGTTCATGATATTTGTAAACACATACTCGAGTGTTTGGGGGTAGAAAAAAGTCTAGGCTAGTCCAGATGTTTTGAGCTTGCAATTTGCTAATATCTGCTAGAAGAAATAGCCAAAGTTAATGGCATTCAGGAGTAATTGGATTGATGCTCTGACTCCTAGATCAATTACTTAAGGTTGCATGGACATAATTAACAGACTTAAAGTAGCCAAACACTGCAGTCTTAATAAAGTGTGGAGATAATATGGCAGAAACAGCAGTTCTGACAACTGTGTTAAAATGTGGGACTGTTAGTGAGGAGAGAAGGTCAGATGTGGGTGAAAGTGGAACGATTGGGATAATTTAGTGATGGTGTTGGGTTCTGACAATGTCCTGTACACACAGAGGAACAGGCAGAATAGAACCTGGTGTGAAAAGTTTAACTTCCTCATACTGCTTTTGGAAAAGAAGATACGATGTCTGCTAACAGGAAGCTGTTGGGAACAGTTTCTGTGAACTGAAGGGAGAAACCTACTGGAGAGGGGGTGAGGAGTGGAAATTATGGAGTTGGTGCTGGAAAGCAGAGAGAGTAGAAAAAGTGGAAGAGGAAGATGAAACCATAGTCCAGAGGGAGGTTTCATTGCTGTTGGTTCAAATAAGAACAAAACATTAAAAATATTTGAAAAATAAAAACCACACATGCCGTTAAGCTGCCACAAAACTCTATATAAGCTGTTAAGCTTTTTTCAGTGATGATATGAGCCTGTAAAAGGTAAATCCAGGCAGAAAGTTCTGTTTGTTTGTGATTGTGTTAATGAACTGCTAAAACCCCAAGACATGATGTTAAGGTAATGTTGAGGATTTACCTAACCCTGATCTGCTTTGATGTGTTATGAAATAGGAAGTCATGTTAAAGTCAGTATTTGAGAAGCTGGATTTTAAACACTGAAAGAATCTCTGGACTGTTCTGTGATGGACGTGGCTGAACCTTGGACACAGGAAAAATATTGGCACATTGGTCAGGCATGTGAACCTGAAAAGGGAGAGTTTGGGGAATGAAAAAATAATAGTGGATACTTGTCAGTGTTTCACCTTGTAGTAACTAAAATGTGATGCTGCAGCTGAAAAGGCTGTTGTGGTCTCTGGGGGTTGGTTTGTGCCTGCAGTAGTTTTTGTGCAGTAATTAACAGAGCTCTGACATTGGCCTGTGAATTGTGGGAGAACAGAGCCACCGTAGCTGTGAAAGGATTGCAAACTTCATTGCTAGAAAGTGGTGTTTGGAACTTGTCATCTCAGCCCAGGAGGTGAGGAGGAAGTGGTCAGAAGTGATCTGTGTGAGCTTGTGGAGGTGACAAACTACCTTGTGAAGAGCCTTCCTTGCTGAGGTGATTTAAGCAGGTACAGCTGGGTAATCTCAGCCAACACCTGCGTGTGCAGGGCACGTCTGTGTCCTTCCAGAGGGCTCCAGCCAGCACTGGAGTGGCTCATTAGGTGCTGGCATTGATTAGGTTATGATATGAGTGTTGGATTACAGATTTAAATATTCAAGTGGTGATTATTAATTGTCAATGGCTACAGGAGTTCTGGCAATGAAAGGTTATATGCAGTGATATCTTCTGTTTGGCCAACTAACTGATCAACAAAAAGATAAATTTCTCTACTGAAATGCTTTTCTTCCCTTCTGAAACTGAAATAGCAAATTCTAGCCCTTGGTGCGCGATTTATTTTGCATTTAGATTTGAGGTTGTTTGCCTGAGTTTGATCTAAAGAAGAGCTTGGGTGCCTAAGAGCTTATTTGCTCCCTTAAATTATTTAGCTGGATTCCATATACCAAATCTACTCCACTGGGGCTTTGTCCAATTGCCTGTGGCCATTTGGCTCAGCAGGAGATCTGGATAACCAATAATGCTCTTTGGGGTTTTAGGCATGGCCCTCAGCCTTGGGAAGTACAACTCCACCTGATGAAGTTCATATTCCTTAAACAGGTGGAAGGAGCCCCAGTTGCATCTCAGCTTTGGAGTCTGTACAGTCAGAGCTTGATGGAATCACGTCATAATTTCACAAGCATTTGCCTGAAGTGTTTAACCATTGTCTGTTCTTTCTGGTGCATTCCCTGTGCTGACCCCTGATGGCAATGCTCTAAGGAATGCTCTCTGAGGGCTCTGGGGTGAGACTCAGCCTGCTGCCAGCTGCTCCTCCCTCCCTTCCACAGCACAAATGAGAGCATAGGATGGCAAAAGCTTGTGGGTAAAGATGGCAGAGGTCAATTGGATCCTCAGACTTGGGGAAGGTTTAACTCCTTGCCAGTTAAAGATAGGGTGGCACTGAGAAAGACAGAAAACTGCCCTGGCCCTTCTTCCCAGGCTCAGCTTCACTCCCTCAGTCCTAGCCTCTCTGTCCCCCTCACCAAGAGACACAGGGTGAATTTGATTGCCAGGGTTGTTACATTATGTGCTAACAGAACTATTTAATACTGTAAAAGGGCAGTATTTTGTATCAATCCAGTTGTGCTGCTTTGAGATATAATGTAAGTCAATGTGGTTAAGTCTAACAACTGAGCAGCAGCTCTGCTGTTTGTTTTGGGAAAAACATCACTGAAAGCAGCTGTCCATGGTGTGGGCTGCTCACTGAGGGCTCCTGAGACCACTAAAAAGCCACAAGGTCACCAGAGAATTGCTTTAATGTGTGTGCTGATTAAATGAGTGTAGAGTTTGTGTTGCTCTATAAAGTGATGTTTAATTTGGAACTTCATTTTTTCACCATTTCTTTCTTTGTGAAAATGATCATGTGTAACAGTCAAGGGGCTGTGGGTGATTTGGTTGGGTAAAATATTACTATTCATCAGTTGTTCTAATGGCATGTTTGCATGTTCATGAAGTTAAAAAGATTTGGGCATCTGAGCACAAGCTGAAGTTTTGATTTCAGAATTATCATTTTAACGCAGTGAGACAGTTTTATCCCTATTTACATTCATAGCAGAATTAAAACTTGTCAGTGGACAAATAATGTAATTTAGAGCCTGCAAATAAATCATCCCCCAGCTTAAGATATCCAAGCACTAAGCTGAAGGCAGTGGTAGTGTAGCACTAGGTTGAGAGGAGCATATTGTTTTAGGGTAGTTTTTTTGGTGCTGCAGAAGCCTGACTTCATTCTGTGTGATGCTGCTCAGACTCTTCGCTTGGGGTTGTGTTCTTGGGGACTGGCTCTCCTTTCTGTGCAGTCTCTGGTGGTTTTGAAGGCTGATCTCAGCCATTCCACATACTCAGTAACCTTTCTTAGCAAACATTTCAGCGGGTGAGGTGTGGGGGAGGTTTAAGTGATGAAATGTAATTAGGACTGATACAAAAATGCTTTGGTTTAGTCTCATTTTCTTCTTAAACCCTGCTTGCTCTGTCTTTGTATATGGATGGTCTTGTGTGCCAATTGACTTGTTAATTTTGCCTGAAATTCTTACTTTAATCCTGGTTTCTATTAACTAAAGATGTATTTAGAATGATTGCTTTGCCTGTAGGTTAACAGCTGAATCCAGATTTGAAACTACCGAAGAAGATAAGAGAGAAACTAATATCTCAACAGAGAAGAAAACACAGAAGAAAAGATATTCCACATTGTATGTATCTTCTAAGGCAAGTGCTGAAACTCAGTGTGCTCAGCAGTAAAACACTTCTGCAAGGAACCTGGGCACTTTGGGGTCCTGCTGCAGCAGGAGCTGCTGAGGGAACTCTGCACACATCACTGCACAGGCTGCTCACTTGAATTTTGATCTGCCTGCTGTTATGAAGGGTGGGATTGCCTGGCAGAGCTGCACTTCTGGTGACTTCCCAGAGGGCACCTCCTGTGTTCCCTGAGGTGTGGCCTGTTCCTGACTCTTGGCAAAGTCTCTAAGCACATTAATTGCTGTTTGTTTGAAGCACAGGGCTGTTGTGGAGAAGTGCTGCCTAACAGAGGTTTTATTGTATGCAAGACAGACTAGACAGGGTTGATGGAGTGCTCAAGTAAGTGATGTGCTCCTAAATCTCTTCCCCTTCCCAGATTCAGAATTCTTAATATTTTTCCTCCTGATGTATAACTTTTCAACATTCAGGCTGACCTATTTGCAAAAGTATTTGTGAATCACTCTGTGGTTTTTTTTGGTCAGTGTTTGAAACTCTATGGGTTCTTGTATTTGTACTATTAACAAAAATAAAGGTTTATTTCTTTCTTTATAAAATGTAGCCTGTATTGTATTTGAGAAGAAACGTGTATCCACTTTTTAAATGGTGAAATCTTCTGTAGAACATTTTGTTAAAAAATAAAAAGTACCTCTCAATAAATGATAAAGTGTAATGCAGGTGCTGTGTGTCATGTTTATAGGAGCCAATTCTGTGACTTCCTGAAGTTCCTGCAGAATAATTCTGAGGAGAGCTTTTAAGATAGTTCCATTAATTTTTGGAGCATTTGTATGGAAGTTGGATTACTTCATTTAAGTTATGATACCACAGTCTAAGCTCCCTCTGGTGAATGGATTGGCCAGTTTCTAAGTAACAGACTCAGTAGTTAAGATGAAAGTTCTTTTAGACTTCTTTTAAATCCATCATGGAAAAGAATATATTGGGGGGCAATCTTGAAACCCCCTGGTTTGGTTACAATTCTGCCAGTCTGAAGTGGTGCCTGGGATTTTGTGAACTCTGACTCTGCATGTGGAGTGGTTTTAGCTCATCCATCACCTAAAAAAACCTGAATTCTGGTCACAGCAGAAGTGACTAAAGAGGTGGGAAAGTCACCTTAAATGGCCACATCTTCTCCCTTTCCAGGGCAGCTCCATCTTAGAGCATTTCCACACAGTTCTGTTTAGGCACAGCCCAGTGGCTGCTGCTCCTGGTGAACAAAATAATCAGAAACCTGTGTGTCATAGAATCAGATTGTCACTTCAGTGGTGTAAGAAATTTGCTGTGTAGCTGAGTTTTTCAGTCTGTTGTTAATAAACTGAGACTATCTTGTGAACTTTTGCTAAGGTGTTATTACTGACAGCAAATGTACATCAATGAAATTGTTCTTGCTCATCTTGACTTTGACACATGAACTTAAATGATGTTGAAGAAATCCTGGTTTTCATGCTACAAAATGTTAGGAAAAAATCCTTTTTTGTGCAAATGATGAAAGTTGCAATTGTTTACTGTCACTACTTTGAGACACAAATAGGATAAAACAACTGAGGTTGATGATTGTTCTACTTAAAGAAAAACCTTTGGTAAATTGCCATTGGAGAATGTATTTTAAATGGCAGTGCTGAGCTGTAGATTGTCTACTAAGACAATTAATTATATGGTATGTTAATTGTGTTGATTTATGTTTCAGTTAACTATATGTTGAGCTACTGGGCATGTGACATTTCTAATTTTTTTCTCTAGATTGAAATAACTTGTTAATTTATGCTACAAACAAAACTGGGATGTCATTTCGACAAATGAATGAAACTGATTAGGGTGATCTAATTACCCCCAGGATCTGCTTTACAGTCTCTGCTGCTGGAGTTCACTTGCAGTGTGCAACCTTTACCATTGTATGCAATATATTTGTATTTGCACCTCCTGTTGCAGGAGTGCAGTTGGGGGAACGTGCCTGGGGTTCAGGCTTTGGGTTTGCCATGATGCACTTGAGGTAATGAGCATCAGACTATTTGGTATATTTTCTGACTTGGTTCTCTTTTGTCTCATCAGTTGCTTTTCTGCAACTTCACTCACAGATCTTGGCACAGAATAGAGTTTAGAGGCAGTTCAATGCAACTTCTGCTCAAATTCTTCTTTATGATGCCATTTGGTTTCTGCCTTTTTTCTTTTCTATGTTCTCTGTACTCTTTGCACATATATTTGCAGCTCTGTAGCCTATTGTATTAATAGCCAGTTTTTCCAGTACTTTTCCATGGCCTTTCCCTAAGCAGAAAGACAAAACAAATTCCAGAGCGCCAAGTCCTGGGGGGTACAAGGCCCTGTCCCATCTTAGTTCTTCCTGGGAACCAAGGCCAGAACAACTCTTTGCGATCCATTTTCATAAACAAAGTACAGCCAGTGCGGAGAGGGGGCTCCAGGGAAGGGGCTGGACTCATCCTCCTAATTGGNGGCTTTTATGGACACCTTTCCATAACTGCTCCTGAAGGCCTTCAAATAAAGATCCCCTTTTATATCCCCTCCTTGCTAAAATGATCTCGAGTTTCTTTTCCAGGTTGGGGGAAAAGGCAACAGTTAGAGTGGAAATTAGCATAGCTAAAAATGGATAATTAGCTACTCAGCATTTACTAGATCTTGTTTTCTGGAACAAATAGCAATATTGAAGGAAGCAAGAACTGTCTCCCTTGTGCCTGTCCCCAGCCCCCAAAAGGTGAGTTTTTTGTGTGCGTTTCCTGCATAGGGAGATTCATCTTCCAGGGAAGCAAGGAATTTTCTGTTCTCCTTAAAAGACTTCTGTCTTGAAAAAGACTTAAGGAAAAAATGGTGAGGTATGTGAGGGTGAGGGATCTGTCCACTGTTCTCTGTGGAATCTCAGTGTGGATAAATAAACCAACTTGGAATAAAAACCTCCACGGACAAAAGGTTTAACTATTTAGACTTGTGTTGGGGCTTGTTCTCTGCTGTAAGAACAGGATTTTAGGGTTGCTGTGTGTGTTTGCTCTGGGTGCACTTTCCTCTTGCAGCTAAGGAAGGATTTTGTTTCCCAATCCATTCATTAGGAGTTGCAGGCAGGAGTTTGTCAGACACAGTCGGGCAAGGTGGGAGCTGAGTGAGGTGAAGTGGCAGTGGGTTCCAGCAGCTGGGGAGTTGCAAAAGCATCACCAGGAAAGTGCCAGGAGGAAGTTCCAGCAGCTGTGCGGTGCTGAGAGCTGGACTGGGGAAGAGGTGCAGTGGGAGGCAGCAATTCCTCTGGGAGTTTTGACCCTCATGTCCGTTTTTGGGTACAAGAGGGGCTGTGAGCTCTGGCCAGAGCCTGGTCCCTTCGTGTGTGCTGTGCTCTGCAGAATCACACTGGGGCATCAGGAAAGGGTTGCAAATTGGATCCTGGTTTGCAGGTGAGGTTTCTGTATTTTAGATCATTTACTTCCAAAAGCACTATTAACTAGATTTATTAGTAATTTTGGAGAAGCAGTTTGTAAATGAGGGCTAGAAAGGAGCAGTTTTCCTCAGGGCTGTTGTTTTACAGGGAAACACAAATAGGAAGAGCAAGGTAGAACAAGAAAATAAAAGCAAGGCAACCTTTAGGCCAAGTAGTGAATAGGATGGGGGGAGGAAGATGATTACCACTGGTTAGGAAGTTGCTACTCAAAACTCATAATAAAGTAAAAGATTAAATCATTCAGCTTCAGGATCTGTTTTTGACAGAATAACAATGTAAAATGGACTTTCCAGGGACAGAAAAGATTAAGAACTTGTAGATGAAGCTTGTTGTCTGTAAATGGAGATAATGGGAATTGCTGGGAATTTAGCCCAGTTTAGTAAATATAACATGACTTTCAATGTTATTTTAGGGGAGAGTAAGGAGCAAAATCCTTCTCTAAGCTGATATGGTTAAGATTAGACTAATTCAAGCAAATCTGTAGTAAAAGTTCAAGTGGTTTTCCTTCAGAAGTATATATCAGTATATATCCGCATGCAAGGAGAGAGACTGGCAGTCTGTGCTGCACGTGATTGCCAATTAAAACTGAAAAATAAACTGTCAAGTGTTATCAAAAACAGAGAAGATGGTTATCAAAAATCAGGAGATGTTTGTGGCATGGCAGTGTTGAACAGTTTGGATAAACAATGATTGCTAAACTGCAGTGGAATATCCAGAGGACAGGATTATCAGCTGGGTTTGTTATACTAAGCAGAAGATCAAACAAACACTAAACCTCGCAAGTATTTTGTTTAGGTTTTTTAAACTCTAGACTAAAAGTGAAGCACAGACTTTGTGCTTTGAGGTGACATACTGCCTTCAATTCAGAATATCCATGTTCCAAACAACTTGGCTTGGTCTTTGCACATCCAAGGTGTCCTCACCCAAGGTGGCTCACACAGCAGCCTGTGTGGAAGCACAGGCTGTAAATAGGCTTTTGACAGTTTTGTATTCACACAATAAGTCTAAGAAAGTACTGCTTTGTTTAGAGGATAGAGAGAGTCTCCTACTTCTTCCTCCAAATATAAAATGACAGAAATTAAAAGGAATGGGTGTGGTGTGAGATGTGGCTTTGTCTTCACTCCGTTTCTCTTGGGCGAGGAGACACGAAAAGCACAAATTCGTGTTTGAGGAGAGGTTAGGAGGGCAGAGTTTTTAAGATGTAGTGTCCTCTGAAGCCCAACTTTCCAGCCCGGTGCTGGTGTGGTGTCCAGCCCTGGGCCAAGCCGTGGCCAGAGATGGTCACTGCAGCCGGGCTGTCCCAGAGCGGAGCTCCAGGGCTGGTGCCACGGCCCTGGCGTGGCTTTGGTCCCTTGTGCTGCTGTGCTCGCAGCTGCCATGGTGCAACAGCAGCACCCGGGCCGGGATTCCCCTCCCCCATGACACCGGGCAGTATCTCGGGCTGAGAAAAGAGGAAGGAAGCTCCGAGAGGCAGCAAATCTCACAGAGCCCTCGCAGCTGCTCCTCCGGGGATCGGCGGCGCTTCCGGGGCCCGCATTCATCACCCGGCCCAGCCCTGCATCCCCAAAGCCTGGGCTCCTCGGAGCCTCGGGGATCCACGTGTGATGGAAAGATGGCACAGGACAGACAAGAGTGGCGTGGGTAAGTGGCTCAGGGAGCTGCCATTTGAGCCTTGTCTTTCTGTCTTCCGAGCAGGATGTGGGCAGGTGCTGTCTCTGGTGTGATGGGTGAGCACCGTCTGCTTCACCAGCGTGGATTGATTGGAAAGATCAACTTTGTGCCGAGTTTTGATCTTCCAAACAGAATGGCATGAAGTACCTGAGAGTCAGCTTTCCCTCTCTCCCAGTACTGCAGCTTTTCCCACCTTGGTGTGTCAGGAGCAGACTGAATAAATAATGTGTGGTACAATGTGCAGCAGCCAGAAGTTATGGGGAACAAATGCAGGAGAAGGGGAGTCCTACAGTTGCTTCTGCAAGATTGTCATTTGTGGTCAGTGTCACAGAAAATAATCTGTATGTGAGTTGGTAAGTGGTACTTTTTGGAAGGAAAGTAATCTTCTTTAAATGAATGATGTTAACTTGTCTGAAGAACTGAATTGCTCTTTAAAAAAAGCCTTTAAAAGTAGGAATCAAAGCTAAAGCACTTGAAAGTTGCATGCTAGTACTTAGTTATTAACCTTCTAAATACTTCTAAAAGAAATTTGTTATTTTAACTAGGGCATCGTGTTTTGAGATATGCATTAAAAACCCAACCGGCTTCATGAAGTGAAATGTAACACCAAGAAATTAATAAGAGCATCTTGTTCAATGTACATGTGCAGCAGTAGCAGAATTGCAAAATGGAAGTAGCCTGTTCTGGTGGCAGTTTACATTACATAATAAAAGCTGTCAATATTTTCTGTTTCAATCTTACCAATAGCAGAAAGCACCTAATTTTTGCACTTACAGTCTCTGTGGTGCTTGAAAGGTACAGCAGCCCTCACATTGTAAAAACCATCTTGTGCAATACACCGCTTCAAAAACGAATGATGTTTGTTTTCATGTCCCAAACAATGCAATTTACTCTGGAGCAGGTCCCTGGGAAGAACTGGCACTGCAGAACTGCTGCTGTTTCCTTTCCCCTGTGCTTGCTGCCCTGCTGCTCTCACTGTGAGCACAGGTTGGTGTAGAAGGCACTCTGGGCACGCTGTGTCCTGCAGGCTGGTGGCAGTGCTGGCCTCAAGCCCATTTCCTGGCTTAAAGGAGAGTTTCTGTTAGACATGTTACAAGGCTCTTTATATTTGTATGGAAAAATCAATTGTAGGGGTGTCTGAGGTTTAGTGTGTCACAAAGCAAAACAAACAACAATCAAATGGACTTCCCAACATCATTAGAACAGCAGTTATGTAAGTGGTCATACATGTGGCTTTATGGTAGGTTTTTTTCAGTAAGAGCATTCCCTCTCTGGTTTTGCACAATTGCTTGAATTTAATAGATGAGTACAAATCCAACAACCTTTAGGCTGTACCCAAAAGTTCCTTTTCTCAGCGAAACTATTGGCTCACAGTTTATTTTATCTTGGAAACAAAACCTATTCTTTCATTATATTTGTTGGTGAGAAAAATGGGAGATTCTTGCACCCAGAATAATTAAAATAAGCAAAAAAGCATGTACCATCATCACTAGCTGCCCCATCCCATAAATTAAATAAATTTACATTCTTACAAAATGGCAGGAAAATAGTGTGATTGCTAAATTTCAAGTAAAGGAAACTCATGGAATAATGAGGAAAAGGGGCAAAAATAGGACAACTATGGTCAGAAACGAAGAGGTTTTTGAATTTACAGTCTGTTGTAAGCATACCTCTTGTGTCTGAAGGAAATTAGAAAAATGGGCAAACTGAGTCTACTGAGTCATAAATTCTGTGAAAGTTGATGAGATTTTGGAAGAATACACACTGGAAGCTTTTCAACCGTATCAGGCTATTTTGTCTTCTGTGTTTTTGATAATCTTTGGGTTTAAGTCTCTGATTACAAACCTCGCATTAAATTTTTATGTCTCTGATTAGAAGTGTGCCTGATGCCTTCAGTTTCTGCTGAGTGGCAGAGTTTCAGTTTGAGAATGTTGGGCCCATCATGCTTTGGATGAGCAGAGCACACTGCAGGGTGGATCTGGAAAACCACACCATCCCCTGGTTATGGTAAATTGCAGCCTGTTGTGCCCACATTTTTGTTTTACTTAATTAAATGGAGTTGTCCAGGCAGCAGATACTCAGCTTTGCACTTGGAAACTACAATCCTGATTTTACACGTGAAACCTGTTTTTGGCCTTGCAGCTTTTCCTGCATAAGTTTATGTTATTTCTATGGACAGGATGGAATAGTCATGGCAGGCTGGTGGCTTTGGGTGGCAGTTTCCTGATGGAAAATCTTTGCCATCTGCTCAGACCTCGAGCAAAGTTACAAACTGGTGAAATACTATGTTGGCATTCTGAACTCAAGCATCAGATTTACTCCTGCTCTGCCGAATATGAAAATGAATGTTTGTCCTTTTGAAGCAAAATTGTGGGGAGGAGTGGGTGACTTCTTTGAAGGTGTAGAAAAGCACATGCTCACCCTGAGTGCACAGAGACTGGCTGGTCCAATTTCATCTGCTGAAGTCCTCTGAAATTATTCTACGTGGAGGAAATCTGAATATATTGAGGTGTAAGGGAGCAGAGCTTTGTTCAGGTCAGGTTTCCCACATGAAATGCACCCTCTGACCCCACCAGGCTTTTCCAGCTGCATGGGAAACAGCAAAAGCTGTGGAAATAATATTTTTATCCATGGTCCTTCATGAAGAGAAAAAATCACAGCTCAATACCTTGTTCTTCATTAAGAGTTCTGAGAAAAATTACTATGCTACAATTTTATATGAGAAGGTAAAGAGTCAGAGTCAATATTTTTATAAAATCGGTTTGGTATTTTAGAGCTTTCTGGTTCTTGTAATCCATACTGGCTTTATCGTGTTTAAGGAGCAAAATAAGTAGCTCAGGTCAGCTAAAACCTCCATCTGGCTCCAAGGCTAAGCAAGTGAGGAAATCTGCATTCAGTTCTTTTCTGAGATAACAGCTCATTACCTGAGAAGTGCAGAGTTACCCTTTGAGCATGGTTTGCCATAAATTTAATCAGCTTCTGAGCACCCCCCACCCCCTCAGAAGTTTAGGACAAGTCTCTGACCTGTAATTTGTCCACTAGGACTGTGCCCATGCTGTGGTCATTCAGGCACGCTTGCTCTATGAGATTTTAGGGGAGATCCTTAACTTGGAATACTGGAACGCATTTTTTACAGGTTTCTTTCCAGAACTGAAGAAATCCTGCTAGGGCTGCATAATATTTTCACCTAGGGTTTATCTGTCTCCTTGCTGAATAATTTCGCCCTGTTCTCATGAGAAGAAAATGGTAAATGAGCACCAAGAATGGATCTTTCCTGGGTATTAACCACTCATAAAAGTGGAGCTGCATATTTAAAAAATAAAACAGGGTGCTTGCTGAGGCTATTAATTAGAAATTGTTTGAATATGGAAAACACTTCATGAGTTATTGCATCGAAATCATACCAAATTGTTCCTCTGTTGTGGTAAAGTGAAATTAGGTGCTCATTCAGCAATACCTTAGAAATTTTTTTTTCAAATTCTGCATAAGAGTGGAAAAAGTAGCCAAGGAAAACAACTTGAAACAAGGCTTGTTACAGAAAGGTGAGTCTCAAAGTGAAACAATGTAATGCTTGTGTTTTTTATAAAGAACAGCACAGGGACTGCACGGGAAGGAAAACAGGCAGCAAGTACATGTAAGGTTATTGGGCTAATAAATGGCTTCAGAGTTGCAGGCTGTGGGATTTTCCTCATTTTCCATTCCCATCTTGCAGTGTCTTACACGTAAATAACAAGAATATGGGGCTTTAACACTGAGGAAATGGAGCTTCTTGAGGAAAGGGTTCTGTCACCTGCTTATTGTGACTCTTCTGGAGTGTTTTGTGTGTGAAACTCCCCAACAAGGTCCACAGTATGAGGATTTTTTTTCCTGCTGGCCATTTTCTAAGTTGAGGAGGACATGTAATTCAAATTAGGGAAAGTTAACTGTTTTCTGTCTCCACAGCCCATCTATTCAGGTGTACACATGTATTTATCTCGTGGGGAGAATGCATCAGATCCAACAGCTCTGGCTGCAATAGATGAGTAGGAGTTCAATGGAAACAGAAGGATTTTCTTCAGCCTTCAATTTTTCCTTCTGGGTTGGACATTGGTTGATGTCTTCCCTCAAGCTCTGGGTGTGAGGGTGGCAGCAAAACCACACAGAAGCTGCTGAGGGTCCCTGTCTGTGCAGCTCTTTTTTTTGGCTGGACAGGGAGGGATTCTTTGAATTGTTCCCACTGCCTGAGGTACAGCTCAAAGCCCACCTGGGCTTGGTCAGGGCTCAGTTTGGAGGGCTGGCTGTGTCAGCAGTCTGACCTGGCATTTTGCACTGGCTCTCTGAGCAATATTGATGCTGTGGTGGGCTGACCTTCAGCTCAGCTCCTGAGGGAGCTGAGACTCTCAGGGGTTTGCCCTGGGCTCTTTGTTTGTTTGTTTGCTGAGTCATGTGTGATGTGTGTGCTATAAAATTCCCACAGAGGTTATGGGGATCTCTAAAAAGAAGTTTTTATTCTTTGCTCGTTGAGGGAAGAATTTCCCAACTGTGCTGTCAGTGAACTGTGCAGTCCCTGTTTGGGAACACTGCCACAGAGCTGGAGTTGCTGGGTGCTCTCTGTGCCACCCTGGCAGAACCTGGCAGCAGCTGTGCAGATCCTCTGCTGCTGGAACAGCTCAGCCTGGGGCTGGGGAGAGCATCTGCCATCCAAATCCCTCCCTCTGACCTTACTGCCATGACTTCAGCAGCTCCTGAGGTCAGGAGTTGCTGTCAGGGTTTAGAGGGAGTGCTGGGGTCTTTCAGCAGCTCACTTTCTGTGCCTCAGGGATACTGACTCATTCTGTATTTATGGTCAGGATGCAGGATGCCAGGGAGAGGAGCAGGAGGAAGGTTCTTCAGAGTGATTTGAAAGGGCTTTCATTTCTACTCACTGGAGAGTTTATTTTTAAAAAAGCCAACAACCTGTTGTGAGCATCCCACCAAAAAAACTTGAATTCCACATGGGGTTTTCATATACTATTTCCGAAGGAAAGAATGAGTTAAATAAGTGCTTGTGCACACACAGCCCTGAGGATCTCAAAAGAGGGTGGAGGAAAGGGAACCCCCTTTTTGGCTGGTGAACTCTGAGGTGACACTGACAAACACAGGAGGGTCCCAGTTTGTGAGGGGCATGACATCACTTACAGCTGACAGAAAACATAACTGGATAAAACAGCCCAATTTTCATTCACAGTTAATAATTAAAACAATAGCAGATGTGATGGTCAAGCTGTCTGGTGCTGTAGATAAGACCTATGGATGCAGCTGATGGTGTTGGGTTATTTGTTATATTTTTTTTGCAAGGTGGTTTATCATAAAATGTGTAGATTTATCTATAGCCTAAAACTTTGTACAGGGATTTTTTAAAACTCATTCTACCAAACAATCCAAGTCCTACAGTAAAATCTCTCTTGTTAAGTTTCCACTTACTCATTTAGAAATATCTAAGCTGATACAGTCACTTCCTTTGCCAGTTTGTTACTGCACTTTTCAATGCATTCAGGGCTGTTAAATGAAGATTTAAGAGAGCAAAACTGAAATGCAATGTAAATATATAACTCAGTAATTTGCATCTATATTTTGAGACAGCTACAACTGTGTAGAGCAGGGCAAATTTTGAAATCTAAAGTATCTGCTGGTCAACAGTAATTTTGCTCTCCATGGGCCTTTCAGGAAAGCAGTGTAAGATCATGGGAATGCAGCCACATCCCCCCACCTCCCCAACCCTCCAGGGAAGTCTCTTGAAATGTCATGGGAACTCTGTAGGGCTGTTTGCCATCCTCCACTTCTGTAAAGAGACCAGTCAGAGTAGAATTTCACGTGTACTATACCACATAAACTCAATTTTTTGTTGGGCTAAGGCAGTTCTGAGGAAGTGTTTTCAAGATTCTCCTGAATCTGGGCAGCAGAGCCTCACTTCCAAGTTATCCTTCTTTTACTCCTCCCCATATGCTGAATGATTCAAGCCTTGCTCTCCCCACTCAGGAGGAGGAACTGCTGGGAACCTCTTCAGGTCAACAAAAAGAATTTATTCTTGGTCCACTAAGCCTCTTCAACCTGAAATTCCTTCTAATTTCTGTTCCAGAAATATAGCAAATATAATGATGGCAAAAGAAATATGATTTATGGAATACTTGTGAAGTGAAGAGGATGATTCTATTTAGCTCTACTCTCCTACTTTAGGCATTTTCCTGGAAGGCAATTTATTTTGGGACTTTAATAATTTAAGTAAAATAAGTAAGTAAAAGGTTATAAAATGCATCATTATTCATGTTGGACTAGCAAAGATGAATATCCTGCTTTAGAAACCTGGAGAGGGGAGCAAAAGGAATGAGGGAAGATGCTGGAGGTAAACTCTGCTTTATAGACCAGCTTTCCCTCATCCAAAATCCTTCAGGTTTGGTTGCTGTGTGTGGCTGGGCAGGGACAGAGCCAGGAGCCAAGGCAGAGCTCTGCTGACCAGCACCTTTCCTGCACACCTGGGTCACCTCAGCAGCCTGCTCCCACCTGCACTGTTTAATTGGGGTTCCAGCTGCTGGTATTTTAATCAGTTTCCCTGTGTGGTTGTAGCTTCTGCTGTGATGCTGTTGTAGAAATTTGTAACCAAGCCTGTGAAGAAAAAAAGTACAGAGGCACGGTTACCATAGGAGCCCACATCCTGGAACACAACTGGTGAAGAGCTCATTTTCTTGAATTCTCTCTGAAATGCTGCTGTTTCTTAACCACATGTAGATAAGTTTCTGATTAGAACTCTTTTATAATCCACTGTTCCTGTGTTCTTTTCAGAGTCATACAGAGAATACAGAAAATTATGAAACTTGGTACTGTTTCCATATGGAGCAGTTTCATGTTAAATTAAAGCAGCATCTAAACTCAGGAAAGAATTCAGTAAATTCAGTTTTCACACGCACTACTCAGCCCTTTCTTAGCAGTGTAGCCATAAATTTCTATAAACTATGTCTTAAATCCTTGGGGCCAGCAGACAAACAATTCCCCAGCCCTGTGACTGAGTATTTATCAAAGACCTGCATCTGAACAGGGCTCCTGGATCCAGTGCACAGCAGTGCTGATCAATAGCTCTGTCTCTGTGCTTGCTGAGTTTTCTCTGGGGTGGGTTTGTGTGGGTTTTGCTTTCAGCACTCGCCCTTTTCACCACATTTCCATTCTCATGAGAAAACAGATTACTTAATGGTGACAAAGGGAGCTTCTTGATAGAATTATAGCTCTGTTTGTGTAGTGTATTTATCCCAGTATCCAAACATTAATAACCATGTGTGGTTTTTAGTTTAACTGTAGTGTGTGGCTGTATTGAAAAAATATTGTTTTCATCCTTTAATTTTCCAGCTATATACAATTTCAAAGGCACAAGGGTACCACATCTATCTCTACAGATTGGTGATGTGGTCCACATCCTGGAGTCCTGTGAAGGTAAGCCACATTTTCCATTTCTTTGTGAATAACATAATCTTTGTACCTCACAGCAATTCCCTGTATTACATCACCAGCTTTCTAAGGCCCTTATTTTTAGTGGTGGTGGTGGTGGTGGTCTGTTTTGAGGAAGAACCTAATCTTTTCTGAGGAGCCGAAATTAGACATATTACAGTGCATGTGGTTTTTTGGGATGCCTTTACCAAATGAGGAAGTCATCAAGGTGAATGCAGAGTTTGTGGAGTTTGTGCCAGCCTGTGATGTACCTCATTGGAGTTACATTAAATTTGATTTAACATTTAAAGGAGTACACTTTTAGTCTCTAAACTAAATATTTGTGGCTAGGAGACACTGAGTACCCCCATCATCCTGCTGTGTAATGAGGAAACCCAGTTAAAGAAATCTGAGTATCAGCATGATAGAAACAGTTCTGAAATCCATGTGACTTATTGAACATGCTAAGCAGCAGAAGTCCAAGTGCAGTCGTGCAGGATGGACAATCAAAACCCTCACAATCCTCATGCTCTCTAAGTGTGACAGAGCTACTGGGGTTCCCATGAGTATAAAGCAGGGAGAGTGTAGTTAGCAATAATAAAGCAGGGAGAGTGTAGCCAGCAATAACAACTCAGCAGTTGGGTACCTGCAAATGTCACCGTAAGGGCGATTTATTTTCAATTTGCAGTGATGCTCTTGACCAGGCCAAGAGTTTTTTAGAAACTTACAAACTGCTTAAAGCTTTGAAAAATATATTGTAAAATTATCTTCTTCAACCTACTTCTGCTGATAGAACGTGTGCCTTATTAACTGTAGTTATGCTAAAGAGAGAGGCCAGTTGCTGCATTGCGCAGTGTCAGAGCCAGCTCAGGGCTGAGACACTTGGTGTGCTGTTGTCACAAGGCTGCAAAGACTCTGAAGCTTTTGAACCCAGCCTGTTCCACCACAAAGAGTTCTAGGTTATTTTGTCCGGAAACAACAAAGGATTTGAGGGAGGAGCACCTGAAAAACCACATTTACAATGTGTTGGAGCGCAAAAACATGGTTACTTCTCTTCTTTTTGTAAGATGAATTCAAAATCTTTAAGCGTCAGTGAAAATATTGATGTCACTCAGCAGCCAACAGAGTCACAATGATTCGTGTCCTCTCCTAAAAAAAAGGAAGGTCTGCACAATCCTTTAAGCCTCCATTCTAAACATTTTGGCTAAGAACAAAATACACAGACAAACCAGAAACCTCCCAATCCCTGTATTGTCTGTTAGTTGCAGAAATAGCATTTCAGGCCCCTGTGGTCTATTTGTTGTCAGCCCAGCCCAGTGAGCTGAGTGCTGACCTTATGGGGTTATTTTTTATCTAAAAGTCTTTTCTGAATCCCCTGCCCTTGATATGCTCTGTCATGCTTTGCTTTATGAAATATGCTTGTCAATGAAGAAGTGGAATCCTTCTCATTGTGGAAGTGAAGTTCATCTTTTATCAGATATCTTCAAAATATGCTGCCAGCTGCAGCTGGCAAGTAACCAACAGTGACAGGATTCTTCCTCTGCCCTTTTTATGTCCTGTTTTAGTTGGTTTTGTATGCACAAAATTTATGCACAGAACATACATGTGCTGTCACAGCAAAAGGGATGAAACCAATTTTACACACTCAGTTGTACATTGAGACTGTGTGCAAATAACTCAGTTTTAGCAGTAAGATGGAATTTTATTGTTGAGAAAACACTGGGGGTGAAAAAATCCCACTGCAGAAAAACCTAAAAGAAATCTGTCCCGTGTCTTTCTTTGAGGTCAGCAATCATCCTGTGACTTTTAGCATCACCTTTCTGACTGTGCTGTTTGGCATTTGGGGTTTATTTTTATTATTTTATGCTTTGCTTGCATGGCTGCAATACCTGTGATAGAAATGGTGAGAGAGAAAGGGTGATAGCAGAGATCATATCTGCTCATGAAATTACAACCATAAAATGTATGCTTTTTGTCATAAATTCTGTGGGATGAAAAAAAATGTAATATTCAGCAGAGTTCAATGTTGTTGCTGTGCAGGTGATTTTTCATGTGGGGTGTATGCACAGTGAATGTGGCCCCTGATGTAATTTAGCATACTTGAACTCTGATTTCTGTGTTTTTTGTAGTTTATTGAGAATTAACAATGGAATAGATGGAACAAAGCCTGAGTTAATTTTTAACTTGCCACTGCTGCAGTTCTGCACTCCTGTCTTTCAGAAGGGCTTTCTAGTTACAGATGGAGCAGGACTACAGTAATAGCCCTGAGTATTCTTGAGATTCCAACCTGAATTTACACCAAGAAGCTGCTCATTATGATTGAGTCCAAAAGCCATAATTTCTCATGGCACAGAAATGACTTAACCTTATCCCATTGAAGGAAATTGGATCTGTAACAACCATGTGCTGTGTTGGAACAATACTGGGCCTAGAACACAGTAAGAGCTTCATGGGCTGTCCAGGACCTTTGGGGATGGTGGCTGACATAGATATTTAAGGGTGTGCACTTATCACTTTGCAAAACAACTTATTCCACCTTTTTAACGTGAGCATGGGGTGTCAAATTCTGTGTACAGTCATCTGTACTTACTGTGCAAGGCTTGAAAGCAGACAAAAAAATCATATTTGATAATACACAATTCATGCTTTATAAAATCCCTGCTATTCACTTTAATCCAGGTATGTTTGATGGAACTATTAATTTTTTACAAATACTCTGCTAGGTATTTTTTATGTGAAATAAACCCCACGACTTCATTGTGTGCTTTATAATGCATGTTTTTTTTTGTCATACCAAGTGATTTTTCTTCCTTTTAGATTGGTACAAGGGTTACCTGGTGAGGTACAAAGGAGCAGAGGTAAGGTCACACCCTTCATTCCCCTGAGGCTGTTTTTAAGGGGTCAGCCCTTGAAGTGGGTGTTTGAGAATCTCTGCCTGGATAGTCCTGATCTCTCTGTTCTGATCTCTAAAATCAGCTCTTGCCACTCTTTCCTTCCAAGATGAATAAAGTGATCAGCATTCATCCTGGGCAATTTTGGTAAATACAATGAGGACTGGGAAAAGCAGATCAATGAAGAAGAAAGGACTGTGCCTTCAGGTTAATGGTGCTGAATACACCATTTGAATTGAATTTTGAGCTAATTTTCTGCTAGATGTGTTTGTCCCTGTACTTCTTCCAAGGATTCTTTAGGCTGCAAACAACACAAACAACTTATATGAGGCTCAAGTTCTTAAATATCTGTAATGCACAAAAATCATATTAATTTTTTAAAAAGTCAGTATTCTCAAACCTGAAAATGGAAAGGCACAAAGGAACAGTTTTTACCCTGGGTATGATGACCCCTGTCTTAAGTAGAAAGAAAATTACTTCTTAATTTCAAATGTTCTTTTCTAGAATAAAAACATTTTTGTTTGTAACTTCCTCTTAGTATAAGATTTTTTTAGGGAGCACCAATGCAAATGCATTAAAACACTACACTTGTGTTTCAAGTACTTTGACATTTCTTTTGACTGAAGAAGTTATCACCATTTATTCTACATAACATTGTTTTTATCAATTAAAGTTTAGCCTAAAACTAAAAAGGGAAAATATTTCCCTAAAAGGGGAAAATATTTAACAGAACTAATCACTTTCTTTTAACTAATTCTTAATTAATTCCTTATATTGCTAACAGGGTTCAAGATCAACATGCATAACATGCTTTAAGAAATATCATTAATTTCGTGTACTAAGATATCACTGAATTTACCATTACTGGGACCTTCTTCTTTTACTTTGCTTCTTCATGGACTTTTTGAACTTTTATCTTAATGAAAAAATGTGGAAGTGATAAGACATGATTGTGTTTTGATTAAGATTCAATGCTTAAATGAAAATGGTTATAAAAGCTGAAATCTAATTCAGAGAAAGTAGCACATTTATAAAGTAGCACATTTTTTGTTGAATTGTTGTGGTACTTGAAGAACCATGAGGGACTTATTGAATACAGAAGAGTCCAGGAAGGATCCAGTTAATTACCAAGGTGAGATTTGGCAGTTCAGGGGAGGATTGTCTTGGACAGAGTGATTTTCAAACATTCCTTTAGGATGGCTGAAGATATTTCAGCTTTTGTAGAGAAAGGACAATCACATTAGAACATCTTGTCTGGTGACCATTTGTTCTCTACACAAGTCAGTTAAAATAGATATGAGATGATGCACAGACAAAATGTTTCTTTACTGAGTTTAATTTGTATTTTATTAAATTGTATTTAATGGAACTGTTTTCTGGGGTGGAAAACGGTGTTTCTTAAGGAGGAAGATGTCTCTGCATTCTATATTTGCAGAGATATTACAAACTTCTATTATTTGTCTGTCATAAAGAAATGCATCCATCTGGACAGAAAACTAAATAACCAGCAGTTAGTTTGGGTTTTACAGTTTGTCATTAGAGTTTATGTTCACAGTCATGCTGTTACCTAAATGTTTTTGCAGAATAAGAGTGGATTTATAATTTTTTTTCTCCTTCATCAGGGAATATTTCCTAAATCCTTCATCCACATCAAGGAAGCTGCAGCTGAAAAGAAAAGGTATTGAATTTATCTGTTTTATTACATTATTGGTATTGTTTTAAGTTTTAAGGCATTTGTGTGCCTCACCCACAGTAAATGTAATACACACCCATGAAACACAGACACTCTTTGTGACCAGTTTCCTTCTCTTTTCTAGACACACAGAACATGTTGTACCTGCTGAGATTCCCTTGGTCCAAGAAGTCACCACTACTCTCTGGGAATGGGGGAGCATCTGGAAGCAGCTCTATGTGGTAGGATATTGTACATGCTGTTTGTTTCCTCTTAGTCCTGTTCATGTACAATGGGGCCTTGTTCAAATTAAAGTATTTTCCTACATTCAGGGCAGGGTCTGGGTGGATTTAAGAAATTTTTTCCTTCCACCACTTAGATAATTGCCATTTTCTTCAGAGCTTTAAATGCCTAGTGGCTTTTAATCTAGGCCAGCCATCAGCCTTGGGCCGGATGATCTTGAAGGTCTCCTCCAAGCTGGATAATTCTGTGGTTCTGTAAAGGGAAAGCTGACACTGCTGAGGAGTGGTGTTACTTCATGCCTGTTGTTTCAACCTTGAAGATCCTGTGCATGATAAGTTTTTCATGATTTTGATTTATAGAGTTGAAAAGTTTCCAGATAGGAATATAAGTCATAACTGGGATGCATTTGAAAAAGATTCATGGTGCTGTTGGATTGCTAGAACAGAAGTTGTTCGAAGGTTACTGGGAGCATGTGGTTATTAACAATTGGCAATTTCAAGAATTGTGCTGACTGTTCCAGGATCCCAGCCATGGGATTTTTCTTTATCTCTTTTGGGGCAAAGAAATCTTGCATATGCTGTAGTTTTCTGAAGCATGTCACTTGTTAGTCTTCTAGTCTTTATTTTCAGTGAATGCCACTAGAGCTGCTTTAGTGACTTCTGGGTATTCTCTCATTTTTCTCTTAAAAGTGTTAATACCTCAATCAAGTGTTGTTGTTCCCATCAGTATCTCATACAGAAGTTGTTTTTGTTATGTTTCCTCTTGAAGAGGATTTGTTATAAAATTTTAAAACAACACAATTAAATAAAACAAAAATAGCCAATTCCCTGTCCTGATACAAACTGCTTGAAGTTCATGTCATTTCTTTATGATCACATGGGATTTTCTGTCCTTAAAAATTTGTGGGATGAGACACCATTATTTTGCCTACGTCTTGTTCCTGCTATCTTTTAACATTAAATATGCCATGTAGCCTGTAGTTGTCAAGACCAGTGTTTCACTTCAGCTCGAAGCCTGAAACTTACTGAGTTTTTTTCTGTCTCTCAGACAAATAAGAAAGCCAGGTTCCAGCAGGTGCAGTCCATGATGTGTGACCTGATGGAGTGGCGCTCACAGCTTCTGTCCGGGACTTTGCCAAAAGATGAGCTCAAGGAACTCAAACAGAAAGTCACATCCAAAATTGACTATGGTAACAAGTAAGTGGCCTACACTGCTTCTGGAAAGCATGGTTTAGTTAAAAGCACAGCAGCAAAGAGATGGTGATAAAGTTTTCATGTTTACAGGTTTGGAACTCAAAAATGTGGTTCATATGGAATCTTCCTTTTCAGACTTCTCCCCTTTATTCCCGTGCTGATAATGAACACCAGGATGAGGCTATTCACAGCAAAATGCTTTTTAAAGATATTAATTTATTTCTTAATTATAAATACACAAGCTTTTGAATTGGGAAGATTGGGGCCAGATAACTGATCTCTGTGTACGTGTATCACCAGTGCAATTGGGGCCCCAAACTTGTCCGTCTGTCACAAACATGGCCTGTGTCCAGTAAGAGACCCTCAGAAGTGGTGCTGGCAAGCTGCACTAATTCTGTAAACAAGCACAGACACACCCACACCCAATTCACTGGGGAATTTCCAGGCAGAACTCTTGTTCTGGTAATAGAAGTGAAACTATCGGGGACAGAATAGTTGCTTGACAAAATGTCTTGTCTGCTGCTTGCTAATAAAAAGTCACTGCAACACAACAGATTTTTGGCAAAATTGTGGGGTTGTGTGAGGTCAGTGGTGTTCCACCATCTGATAAGGGGGGGAGAGAGAGTGCTTGGTAGAAAAGTCTTCACGGTATTGTTTTTACAGGCATTAGAATCTGCTTTTAAACTGTGTTTAGCTATTTTAAGTGACTGTGGTTGTTGTGGCCTGAAGGCCTCTATGCAGCTGAAAGCCTACAATTACCTGTGGCTACTCATAAAAAATGACCACGACGTGTTTTGAAACTCTTAACTTGTCCACTGTGATTTGGATGCAGATTTGTAATGAAGTGCATTCATACACAGCACACCGTGGAGTACACGTGTCCAACTGCACTGTTTGGAGCTGAATGCTCACTCAAAAACAGAATTTACTTTGAAGTGCTCCAACCAAAGAAGCCCAGCTGTGACTAATACAGGATTAAAATTCATTTGCTTTCAGGCTGTTGTTTTCTCACTCATATTCTTTCTGTAATATGAGACAGTGAAATGCTTCCTTTGGAAAAGTAGGTGTGAGGGGGATGTTTAAAATTATTCAGATTTCAAGTTGGATAGTGTGTGTAAGCTCATGAAAGTGTGGGGTTGGGTTGTGTGGTGGGAAAGAAACTTGCCAAACTGTGGAGAAGGAATAAATGAGACAATGGAGGCTGAGGGGGTCACTGTGGGAGAGGGGGAAAAAGGAGTGACAGAAAAAAGGACATGATTTGTATGGGAACAGGGCAGAACAGAGCAGAGTTAAGTATTGGGAGTGAAAGGGTGAGAGAGCAACATAAAAGCAGAAGGTAACAGGAAGAGCCTACACACCTTGATTACAAATGTCGAGTGCTAGAGCTAAAAGTGATGAAGACTGCCAAAAGTCATTGAACAAGGTGGATCTATTTTATGTGAGAGACATTTCAATGCTTTGGTGACATCACTATAAATTCCTAAAAATTGTACAGCAGCTTAAAGAAGAATCATGGTATGTCATTAGATTTTTCTGCAGTGAAATATTGCATATATTTAATTTTTATACCTTTAAATCTTTAAGTGTCTCCTTGTTTGTTACGTTTCTAAGCTTCCTTTATACAGAAGGAAGTCACCCTAACTTTATGCCTTCTGTATTTTCACAGAGTACTTGAGCTAGACCTGATAGTTAGAGATGAAGATGGAAATATCTTGGATCCAGACAAAACCAGTGTTATCAGCCTGTTTCATGCACATGAAGAAGCAACAAATAAAATCACTGAGAGAATTAAGGAGGAAATGGTAGGAATGGCTGGCTAAACTTTATGCTTCTCTTGCTAAAATCCAAACAGAAACTGGAGGTTGAAGGATGGAGCCATAAGATTTGGTGGAAACTTTTCCCTCTGAATTAAGAGTAGATCCAGTCTCGTGTTATAAATGCTGCTAAGCCTCAGATCAAATTGCATTTGTGCACTGGGTTTGGGCTGTGGGCTGGGCTGAAAACTTGTGTCTAAGCTGGTTCTAAATCCATTCTTGAATTTCTATATGGAAATATGTCCCCACTCCATCCATGGACTACTGAATAGCCTGAATTGCATAGGGAATGGTTACACACTTGGGGTTCAGGCTGCAAACCAGCACTGGCCACAGCTTGTTTTCACAAGCTCTTGTAACTACACTGGTTGTTTGCTAAGTGTTGCTCCTTGTTGGTTAGTCTGATGAAGTTGAAGTATTTAAGCTCACTGAGGAAGAACTAGGGTGAACTCAGCATAATCATCTGGACACCACAAGTTCATGTGCCAAAGCAAAGCTGACAAGTGCATAAATTAAATCTTTTTAAATGCAAAGCAGCTGACTACACTTCCTTGACCTTTTGCAATAATAAATCTCTGCAGGGATTTATAAGCCTCTTTGGTTCTTTTCTCCATTTATGAGAAAGTAAACTGTAAAAAAGCAGGTAAAACCCTTAACAGAAGATAGTTGGTTTGTCATGACACTTCAGTAACACCCATGACAAATCACTGGAAAACACCTTGTAATTAACTGACAATACAAGGAAAATGAAACTTGGGAGTCTGTGATAGACTGTGGTGACTTATTTTTAAAATAGAGACAAACAATGGGTTTAGAAGTGTTAAGAAGCTGCTTCTTGATGGTTAAGATGGGAGGTAGGTAGAATTCAGGAGTCTGTTTTTGAGTCAGTGAACCTGCTCTGCTGTGTCCTGATCTCAGCATGTTATTTGTCTCCTCTTCAAAGACACTGACTGCATTTTGTTATTGCTTCTAGCACACTGAAACCCCACTGTGATGTGGTTCATAGGCCTTCTGCTACAGCCTACTGTGTTCAAAAATACCTCCTTTCAGCTTGTAGGCTTGTCTCTGTGCTGACATCTTGATACTTCCTCTTTTGTTCTAGAGTGGAAAGAGTATTTCCCCCTTTCCATCATTGCCTACTGGCTGAAGACCTGGCCTAAGACAAGGGAGTCATAGAATAGCTCAGGGTGGAAGAGAATTATGAGCATTATTGAGTCCAACTCCCTGCTCTCTTTTTCAATTTTAACTGTTACATGTACTAGAAAGCGAAACTGCTTGTAGTTTATCACTATTTCAATTCCATTTCAATTAATGGATTATTATTAACTGATTTTCCTCCTCCTGAGCAGTCAAAGGATCAACCAGATTATGCATCATACTCCAGAATGTCTTCATCCCCCACCCACAGCCTGTATGTGTTTGTGAGGAATTTTGTTTGCCGAATTGGAGAGGATGCAGAGCTCTTTATGTCACTGTATGATCCACAGAAGTCAACAATTATAAGGTAAAGCTTCCTTCTCTGACTGCAGAAGAGCAGCAAATGGAACCAAAATGAAGTAAAGTAATTGCCAATCAGCTATAATAATATAATAATGCAAAGAATATGTAAATAAAAGGAAAGAAACCAAAAAGCAAAGTGAAGCATGGACAGATCTTGTTGTTGACTGCTGGTAAAAGATTCTAAGTTTCCAAATATTTTCATAGGTAATTCCTGGATTGAACATTTCAGAACTTCAGAAAAACCTGAGCCCATTTGAGATTTAAGAGATTGTTCTAGATGGGCAATATTGTGGTGTTTGGAGTAAAGTGCTGAAGATGGGGGAGTGGAAAAATAATTATATATATAAATTTCTGGGTAGATTAAGATTCTGTTGAGTATTTCCATCAAACAGACTATGATGATGGTAAATTTGCCTCAAAAAAAGGTGCACATTTGTGTTTTGTTCAAGTTACTCTTTCAAAACTTACTGTTGATACTTGTACAGAGTTTTTCTTGTCTTTTTAGTCTGGTCTTAGATTTAAACCATCACCACAGACTGTCAGTTATTCAACTTCTGTACTGTGTAAAGGGGGAATTTAAAAATCACTTGACAGTGAGATATTTATCTTCCAAACAGTGAGAACTACTTGGTGAGGTGGGGGAGTCGAGGCTTTCCAAAGGAAATTGATATGCTCAACAATCTCAAAGTAGTGTTCACAGTAAGTGTTTTCCAGTTTACTTCCCTTTGTATTTGCAAGTGAAATGCTCTTCCTTGTGGTCACTATCAGATCTCATAAAGAGTGAGCAAGATGAATAAGGAAACAGAGGTAATCTTAGAAACAGAGCAAGGTGAGCAGTCACTGAGTTCTTTAAGGCAGTGACAATGCTTCAGTGGCCTTTCTTCAGATCACTTTGCTGCCTCATGGATTTGCTGATGACTTGATTTATTTGTTTTTATCTGCTGTACCTCTTGCTGGTCATTATTCTCTCTATTTATCTTACTTTATTTTTTTTATCTTCAAACTGTCAGGTTTTTTCATCCTTTTGGTGTGCCCAGGTACTTTTGTTTGTTGAGTTTTTGGGGGGTTTGTTTGGTTTGAGGTTTTTTTTTTTGCTTACTTTTTATCCCATTGATTGCTAAGATTCAATTTATTACTGGAGGTCCTGTTTCAATTCGCAACTTGTTTTTTCCCCCAAGTAACACTATGATTCTTTTTCCTTTGTATCTTAGGATCTTGGAAATAAGGACCTTAGCAGAGACAAAATTTATTTAGTTTGCCAAATAGTGCGAGTGGGAAGGATGGACCTGAGGGACAGTAACTCAAAGAAATACACACAGGGGCTCCGGAGGCCCTTTGGAGTGGCAGGTACCTGGTGGCTCCTGTGCTATGGCTGAATCAGGATATCAGGGATTTTTGCCAGCCCTGGATTATTAAAATCTCTACCAAGACGTGTCAGAATACACAACAGCTCTATGGATTGTGTTCTGTACTTTTTTAAGTCTGCAGAAACTGTGCCTACCTTAACTTTAGTTCAAGCCAGAAATGTGTTTTTGAATTTAATTTCCTAATTATTCATATGGTACCAAGCTGTGTGAGTGAAAGCACAGCACCAGTTTAATAACAGATTCCCTTGCAGATGAAATAAAGTCAGTGATTATGGCCCAAAAGCACCACCAAAGCTCTGATTCCTGTATTCACAAGTTCAGACTAAAATTAGTCTGAATTCTCCCTCTCTCTCCACAGCAGCATGTTGGTAGTGTGGACTCTGCACTAAATGCTCTGCCCCACAAACCCACCCCTGCTGGGCTACACTGCTGCTGGTGAAAAATCTACATTAACCTTGAGGCACAAGAACATTCCTAGATAAAGAGAAGCTATTCTGAAATGATTTGCTATGTTCTGATGATTTTTCTTTTATTCTTCTAGTCATGGATATTACGGATATCATAAAAGGAAAATCTGAAAGTGATGAAGAAAAGCAGCATTTCATTCCCTTTCATCCGTAAGAGCGCCATAGATATCTTTTATTGTATGGAAAAAAAAATATTTATTTATCTATCTCTTTGGCTGTAATAGTCTGTGAAATGGTTAAAGAACAAGAAATTTTTCCCTTAACAATTTTATGTTGAAATAGTGCTAATTACTTAAGTATGACTTTAAAAGGCATTGCAAGGGTAGCACAGCACATTAAATTAATGCATAATTCTATGAATGTGCTCCTCCAGACTGCTGATACCTTGCCTGATTTCACAAACCCAAGTCAAATAGTTACAAGTAAGCTTTGCAAGCAAGGATAACTACTATTATATTAGCTTGGTTCTGTTTTAAATTCAAGAAAAATCTCAGTAAAAACTGTGTTTCCTTTAAAAAGTAATAGAATTATCATATACTATCTTCAAAAGAAATGCCAGAGCAGCTGCCTAAGAATGTGATGCTCACAGATCGAGTGCAGAGATACCAATGGAAATACTGGAAATATCTCTGTGTGTCCTACATAGCACTGCTGCTATGTACTGTGAAGGGTATACTTAATTCTGAGGGAGCTGGGTATGACACACAGGTTTATTTTTTTCACTTGTTTCCATTTTGACCCAACATGTTTACTATGTGAGAATTTGTTTCTAAATGGAAAAGTAGCAGATAAAAATTCCAAGCTCATTAATCTGGCTGTTTGTCAGGGAAAGTGGACTGAGCTGGAGTTGGTGAGTGCCTTCATATTGTCACTGTCACAAAACACCATTCTTGGTGGTTGACTGAATCTTTTTAACTTCAGTATGCACACAACTGAATGTGAGTGGGCTGCAGCTTGAGTGAGAGATAATAAAAATACAGAATGTATCACAATCAGGCAGTACTGCAAAGACTGAGGCTGTTTGTCCCTTATGTTCTAAATGGTGTCTGATATATTTAGCACTTAATTCCTGAGCAGACATGACTGTTTCCCTTGCAGGGTGGTGGCAGAGAATGACTTTTTACACAGTCTCCTAAGCAAAATCACTGCATCAAAAGGAGACAGTGGTGGACAAGGTAAAGTACATTTTAACTATTTACCGTCTTACTTAAAAGAATTTTTGGGAAATGTCATTTTATGTTGGAGCTGTAGCACCACCATGGAGCTAGATCTTCTTTGAAGCCGGAATTGAGGAACCATGAGTTTGTTACAGAATCTTAGGGGCTCTTTAAATTAGTAGGGACACTTTTGCATTATAGGGTTTTACTTTCATCTGCAGAAAGTGGGGAAAGCGAATTCTTATCCCTGTTTTGGTGGGTAGAAGAGGCAATGATCTGAAGGAATTTTTTTCCCTACCAAAAATGTGATCTTTTTTTCTGTCTTTTTTTGCACTTACTAGGTCTTTGGGTAACTGTGAAAATGCTGGTTGGAGATGTGATTCAGACTAGAAAGGATTACCCACATCTTGTAGACAGAACCACGGTTGTTGCTCGAAAGCTGGGATTCCCTGAAATAATCATGCCAGGTAGGAGGTGCTTTGTTCTGTAATAGGAAGGGATTTCTTCTCATTCCTTGTGTTAATAAGCATCAGCTGCTGCCTTACTTATTTCAGTAATTGTTAAATCAGAGGCTCTTTAGAATTCACTCATGGTGAGTTTTGTTCCAATATTAGAGGCTTATATGAAATAGTGAAATCCTTGGAAAATTGTTGCTAGTACAGGAAAAATAAAATTCAGACAGTTGAGGGATAAACCTATCCTTGTACATAACTTACTTGTCCTATAGGTAGATTAGGGTGGATGTCATTTGAATTTTAAATTAACCTTGTTTTTATTGTAAGTTATTGCTGTCCTTAATAATAATAATAATAATAAACAAATGAATTTGAAATATCTTGATTTCATTTGTATTTATGACAAGATATTTTCCAGTCAAAATCACTCACAGTCCGCTGTGCTTGTTTTTAGAAAACAAATTACCAAAACCTCGCCCCAACTCAAGTCAAATCTCGATCCTTTTAAAAGTCATATGAATTCGTTCAGAGGAGAAAATTAAAATATGAAGCTCCCTCCAGAAAGAGAGCTGTGTATTTGGGGAAAATTCCTGACGGGATCATCCACTGCCTCACCAGCAGGTGTCGGGGCAGGACGGGGATTGCTGAGAGTCACCCTGAGCTCCCATTTGCTTCTCACATCGTAGTTTCTCCTTAGCTAAGAACAAAAGCTGAAAATTTAAGTTCAGATGGAAAATGATACCTTTTAATCTGTTTCACAGCAAACAGTGAGGTACTCATGTGCAGTGCTGTTAATCCTATGCTCTCACAGCATTTTAACTGATTTTTAACCTTTCAATTTCTCTTTTAGGGGACATAAGAAATGACATATATATCACACTGCTGTATGGAGATTTTGATAAATACAATAAAACAACTCAGAGAAATGTGGAAGTGATAATGTGTGTCTGTGATGAAGAAGGAAAAGTGTTGCCAGTAAGTTTTCTTTTTTTTCCTGTATGAGTGGCATAGAAACATGAGCTGCATTTTTGATGTAAGGCTTAACTTACACATTTTATAAAATATCACTATTCAAAACCTCAATTCCCTTACTTGTGTCATCCTGTGACATCTTGTGACAAATAAGTTTTATGATTTTTAAAGTGATCTATCTTTTAAAGCCCTATAAAAGTCTTGCATAAAAATGTAACGAGGAATAACATTGAATGACCTATTTTAGCTGTGCCAAGGAACAAATGCTGATTCTGACAATTACTGCATTCTTACTCCAGGGTTTTTCTTGAGGAAATTCCCAGAGGAATGCAACTTGCACACTGAAATGTCAGAAGTACCATTTCTGCTACATAACAAACCCTTTATTTGTGCCAGAAAGTCTGTGTCATTGTCCCTTGAATTAAGTACACAGCAAATAATGAAATTAGTGACAACAATTATATATGCAACATAAATATTTACAGTGTCTTTTTGCTTGTCTATTCCCATTTTGAAGATCTTTTGTCTTTTCCTTAGGGTTTAGCACCAGTTTGGTATTCAAGGGGATTTTTGACCTGTCATTTTCTGAGCTTTATAGAGTTGGGATCGTGAGGGTGAAATCATAAAGGCACTTCCTGAGATAAAATAAAGATGGAGTAAATCACTGTGATTCATGACTTGTTTATGAACTGCAACTTACGGCTTGACCTAAAATGGAACTTTAAAGCTTGAGTAAAGAAAATTCTAATCCCACATAATGTTTAAGGTGCACACAACAAAGCCCTGATTACAAAACTCTACCTGTACCTGCGACAGCACCTGACCATGACTTGCATGCACAGAAGTTAACTCTGTTCTGTATTCTGTCTAATCACAGTTAAAATGCTTAAAATACACATAAACAAAAATATTCCTTAGAGAAATAAACCTATTACCATGCATTAAACCTTGCATTCCAATATTACGCATGCTCAGTTTTGCAGATACATAATTTCTGCAAATCTTAGGAAAAAGTGAATATGTCTTGTTGTCTTTGAGCTGAAATATCACACCTGCTTTCTGTGGATAATGTGCTTTAGATATACTTAAGCAACAGTTTTGAGGATTTCATTGAAATGCTGTTGAGTGCAAGTAATGACATAAGTGACTGTTTTTTTCTTTTAGCCTATAAAAACACCCCAAACCAACAGACTTTCAAACCCATACATTTATATTTATGTTTCTCATAACAGGTATATGTTCCCTACACAGGAAACCTGTTGGTTCTGTTTGCTTATCAAACTAGTTCCAGTTGCAGAATCTGCCCTTGATTTACTGTTACAAGGAATAGGACTTTTGTTCCAATGTAATGTCACAGAGGTGACAAACAAGTAGGTGCATAAACCTTGAAAAATCTCAGCTCAGGGAGATGAGACATTGCTTTCTGCAGTTAAATCCTCTGACCTGGCCATACAAATCACCCTCAGGTATCAGCATCACACCCTTCTGGTCACATCCTGGTGTCTGGAGCAGACTTTTAAGATTCACTGGATTTTCAGCAGGATTATTGCACCTTTGCAGCAGTTGCTGCAAAGCCTGGATTGGATTAGCTGGATCTGTGCCTTCAGTAGAGAATTTAATGCTTGCTTCCTTCAGGGACTGTGGTTTCATGTCTGGCAGGTATCAGGGATCTCGGTGCCTCCCTGGCCATGAGCAGCTTTTGCTCTGCAGGTACAGCTCAGACCAGATGGGTGCAGGCTGAGCCTTCCCAGACTCACTGAGAAAACTGAATCCCTAGGAAACCATACGTTTTGAAGTTGATCGAATCTTTCACTTGGCTCTGTCCTAGTTCTGATAGTCTTTAAAGAATGGGAGATTCTAATTTTTTGTTGGTGGTGCCTCTACAACATCCGGTTTGGAAGTCACCTCTGGTGTGCGGCCTAGTGCTTCTGAGACTCTGCTGGAAGAAAGTATTTAAAAGTAAATGGGGAAATAAACTGAATAATGAAGCTAGATTTTAATTTTTTTTTCCCTTTTTGTTTCTTCTGCTAATTGAGATGACATGTTGATTACCTAAAATCATCAGATGGAGAAATCAAGTCTATTGTATGTTCTTCACATATCTCTTAGAGCTCACTGTGTGACCCCTGTAAAAGGCAATCACACTGGCCCTACCTATAGATTATGGTAAATGTTTATTTTCATTGTGTTCAGAGGCTTGAAAAATGCAGTGTCTTCACATTAGTGCTTCCACTCTGTTGGTGCTGTTATTATTATTTTATTTTGAATGATGCCATATCCAAATTCAAACCCGCTGTGAGGGCGGGAAGCGGAGGCCGTGAGGGGAAGCCACATCCCATGGCCAGGGTGGAATTCCCAGGTTGGGACTCTGAGGGCTTTGTGGTGATTTTTTGCTTCTGCTCAAGTTAATTTACCCCAAATTGCTCAAAAATGACCCGAGGCACTAAGCACTGTTTCTTCCCTCCTTTTGTAAGAATGCTGTGTGCCTGGGAGCAGGGGATAAACCCGTGAGCGAGTACAGATCTGTTGTTTACTACCAGGTCAAGCAGCCACGATGGATGGAGACATTGAAGGTATGGCCTGGACACTCCCCATTTGCTTTTTTCTCTTCTTAACGCCTCACGCAGAAAGGTTGCACAGCATCAGCTTCTTCCAAAAAACATCTTGTCCCTGGCTACAGCTGAAGCATGAAGTCTTAGTCATACATCAGTTATTAGAGATACATGATCACTGAGGCTTGAAATTTGGCCTAGAAAATGATGTGTAGGTTTTGTTCAGCAAAACAAATGAGATCATCTTAGATAACCTTATGTCCTAACAGGGCACATCAAAAATGAAATACTGCATTTGTTCTATTTTGGTGAAACAATGGAGATGAGGAGCTTCAATTAAAAAACAAACAAACAAGACCAAGCCAAAACCCAAATGTAAACACCCACCCCCTCTTTTGATTTCAAAAAGAAAAAACTGTCTTGCTTCTCTCTAGAGACACGCTAGTAATTATCTAATCAAGCTTTAATATCTATGATTGGAAAATGCCCAGAAGCTGCCAGAAACAGTTCTTATAAAGCAGTGTCAGGCTTGCATTGTTTTTTAAAGACAAAATAACGTTGTATGATGAGCTTGCAATTATTACTTTAAAGTGTGTTACCTGTGATAGGGCAGGACAGGGAGGGAATGGAAGCGTGATTTCAAACAGAAGATTATTTGTTCTTTTGAAAACATTGACCCGTTCTGTTTATTGCTTATTATACTGGTTGCTTTTTAAAATTATTCTGTAATTCAGACTTGTGTACAGGATCACTAGCAGAAGATCCTGTTGAAAAGCATAGTTAATATTAAGATATGTTGTGCAGTAAGATTTGCAAAGGGAAGTTGTGAATGGACACAAAGGTGTGTAGGTCCTTAAATTTTTAGAACTATAAACTTGATAATATGAAAGTTTGTGCTTTCCTTTACACAGCTGGCCTTATTAGTTGCATGTTTGACCTAAAGTATGCTGCTTTAAGAATAAAGCACTTGAAAGTTCCTGTGATTCTCCTCAAGGCTTTACACTAAATTTAAGCACAAAAATATAGTCAATTTATTCTGCTGGAGTTTTCAGACCCTTTTCACCTCACATTTAATAAACTGGTTGTCAATTTCTGTATCTGAAATGTGGAAGTTGCATAGTGCAGAGGTGTTGTTTAGTTCTCTGTGGTTAACAGGGTGAGTGGTAGGGCTGCACTATGATTGTTTTCTAGCACCTGTGTGCATTAACTCCCTTAGTTCTGTGTTTCATTTCTTTGCTGGTGCCAGACTTTGAGCAAAGTCTAACAGATTTTTATCAGCCACCCCTTTGCTCCTGTGATCAGGCTCAACAGCTTGAAATGGCCTGTGAAAGGCACTCTGGAAGCAGCAGAAACAGTGCTTATTTATTCTAAAATAGGAAGTCATTACATGTGAAACCACCCCCATAACTGTCATTATTTTCTGATTTTACAAAAGGTAGCAGTTCCCATCGAGGATATGCAGAGGATTCATCTGCGCTTCATGTTCAGGCACAGGTCGAGTCAAGAGTGTAAGTAGGGAATTTTTAATTTAGTGGATTTTAATTGATTGATGGATAGTCAACCCAAAATCTTTTGTTTTGCAGCTAAAGACAAGGGGGAAAAGAATTTTGCAATGGCCTACATAAGACTGATGAAGGACGATGGAACAACTCTCCATGATGGCATCCATGATTTGTTAGTCCTAAAGGTATGGGCTCATTTTTCTTTCTTTCTTTCTCTCACAAGACATCTTTTCTTACACTGCTGCCTTTGACTGCATTGTGTATTTACTTAGTGCTAGATTGATTTTATTATTCTATCAAAGAGAATACTGTGTTTTTCATCTGAACAAAATGAAAAGTTGTAGCCTCTTCCACTGTCAGTAAACATCGCTCTGCATTTTAATGACATAAAGGTGTTATCTAAGCACAGTAAGAGATGATTGCTCTTTTTACTGATATTTATGTTTTCAGCCTTCTGTAGTACAGAGAAAGTTGTGCTGCAGCTCTGTGCCTGGGTGGGTACCATTCCTGTTGCTGGAGGTGGGGAAGTGTTTGATCCATTTGGAATCTTTGTCCCATGAATAATCTGGGAATGCAATCTTAGGAAAATGCTTGTTTCAAATCGCTGTGTAGTTCCTCAGGTACAAAACTGAAAGTTACAGCAATTTGGTTTTGGGTGTGAAGAATAACTTTAGCTAGCCCTGGCTGGACACAGGTAACATCCTTGACTTTGTGAAGGACTCAGGGAACAGATGTTTCCAGACTTTAGTTTTATTTCCTCTCTTGGAGAATGGTGTCTGGCCGGAGCTAAGAATCAGAAATCACTTCCAATACAAAGGAAACTCAAGTTACGTCTCAGCACTCTTCTCAGTAAACAAGTTTGCTGTATCATTAATACCAAGTGAGATGCATACAACTAAATCAAGTTGCTTGGGCGAGCCAAAAGAGATTAATGGCAGCATATAGTTATTTATCTTCTCTTCATTAAAACTATCATTTATAAATATTGAGACTAGAAGGAAAATTGTGGACTGTGTGGTTAATGTTGATTATGAAATTCTACCTAATTCATTTCTGCATCAGCTCAGTAATTTTTTTCTGAAATGACAGCATGGATGAGAAATGCTAAATGGAGATGACCTAGTTTATGGTTGTGAGAAACAAACAGATTTTCTGACATATGCTTGCCTATTCTAGTATTAAAAACAGTAATTGTAAGATGCAAGTATTTAAAGCAGTCATACATCTGGCCTCTCAAAATAAGGAATTTGAAAACTGCTAAGTTTCAACTGTCTTTAGGCATTGGATCTTTTTAAGAGGCTTTTGGATCATAACTTCAAGTCTTTTTCCCATTGTCTGTCTGACTTGTCCCAAAAAGAGGAAGTCAAGAGTTTCTTCTGTTTCCAGAAATTTGGGAAGTAATTATTTGGCATGCCTGATACAATCATAGATGTTAGTACTGTGTCTGATTTGCTGCATAAGGGTTTTACCTTTTGTCTGTCTAGGTCTTTTATAGTCAATTTTTAACCTTACCTCTTTGATAGGAAGTAGAAACTACACGTCTGCAGTCACTGAACCAGATAAAACTGCAAAACTTTGAAATGTCTTTCTAGATCACGGCTTTTGCAGCTCCTTGTTCATGCACGTTTGTAGACTAAAGGTCTGCAATTGAGTCATATCTGACACAGTGTTGTAGCTTTAAGTGGCAGCTCAAATTCATCAGGGAAATTTTCTGGAAGAGTTTTGTTAAAGAAAAACTGTGTTCTCTAAACTCTGAGGAGCATGATTTTTATTGTCTTTATCTATAACTTCTTTCCTGTCTGAGGAATCCTGAGCTGAGAACCAGAAAATCTGTGGGACTGTGGCACAGAAGTTGATGAAAGAGGGAAAAATCTCTGTTGGCTCTCTGGTTTTGTACTGTTCATTCTACTGAAAAGCACATATTCTATGTCATTTAGTTACTACAGCTGTCTCATTTGAAATATAATCTTAGCATGCCCTGATATTTTATGCTCAAGGTCCAGGTATAAAGTTATAATGGGGATACCAAAACAGCACTGCTATTCTTTCCTTATCAGTCCTGTTTTCTGCTTTTAAGTCATGAGCAGACATCATGATCATGCTTTCTATATCCTGTGTACAACCTCCAACATGATGTTCAATATTCTGCTGTGTTCCACACCTAATGGCATTTCAATGAAAAATTGGCTCTTGCTTTCACTCTGCCAGTGGTGTCACCCCTCAAAGTCCCTTCCTGCACTGTGGCTTTGTTTATTTCTCTATAAAGTACAAAATAAGTTTAATTTTAAATCTGGTGGTGTGAAATATGCAATGAATGGTGTGTTGTTTTTCAGGGGGACAGTAAGAAAATGGAGGATGTTGGTGCTTATTTGGCATTGCCTTCTACACGTCTGCACACGGAAAACAAAGGAGCAACCTTAGCCAGGAGCCCAAGTATTGCTGGGGGGCTTTCAATCAGCTCTCGAGATTCCTTTTACATTTCAACTCTTGTTTGTTCTACAAAATTAACTCAGAATGGTGTGTATCTTCTAAACAGTAGTTTTAGAAGAAGACATTTGCACATTTTGAATTTTAATGTCTGTCTATGTATTTTCTATTATTAGTGGGTTTGCTGGGTCTCTTGAAGTGGCGCATGAAGCCAGAGCTGCTTAGGGACAACCTGGAAAAACTGAAGATTGTGGATGGAGAGGAAGTAGTGAAGGTAAAACTTTAAATAGTTGCTCTAATAACAGTTATTCTTCAGGCCCCTTCACACAAAATGCCTTTGTTAGTTTGCAAAGGACATGAGCTAAGCTCTTCATTAGAGGGAGCAAGAAAGCAAACACCTGGACAGAATTCTTTACAGCACTGGCCAGCTTTCCTTCTACCTTTTGATCTCAAATATCTCTGGATTTGGCTATTGTTGGTCTGGGGGATTTGCAAGGTTATTACCAGGAGATGAAGATAGGAATGATAAAATATTTCCCACGATCTCTATTCATCTGTTTCCTTTTGTCTATCTGAAGTATCACAAACAATTCCCACTGCTTTCTTTGCAGTTCTTAGTATTAATTTACATGTTGATATTAAATCCAAGAAGTGTTATGTACCCAAAAAAGCACTTTCTTAGCTTAATGAGTATATGAATAAAAAATTGTTAGTATTTTGGAAAATGGCAGACACTATTGCCATTGTGTCTTTAGCATAAACTTTAGACACCTCTGGAGAGAAAGAATGAGAATTTTTTAAAAAGGAGGAGGAGGAGGAGGAGTGGATTTTTTTAACCAAAGATTTGTGTCCCAAGTCACTGAGGTACTTTTCTTTGATTTAGAGCAGAATTTGAATCAGACCACAGAAGCAGAAAAAGTGGTTTTAATCATCATGTATATGTGAAAATAGCAACCACTAATCTGTGTCACTAAGGAACGCAGTTTTAACAAGTTTTGTCATTTCTATAATATTTTTATCTTTTCCATAAGCTTTGAGCTAAGCATGTATTATTGATTGCTCATGTGTCAGAGGATGTAGATTCTTAAAATTAAAGCAACTGGAGCCTAAACCCTTGGAAATATTTTCTGAATTTAAGTGATGTTTCAGTAAAGGTAGTAAAATTCTAACCTGAGGGAAACCAAGCCTACTATCAGAAAACTTTCTGGTGAGGTTTCCAAGTTGAATTGGTTATATCAGTTTGTCCTTTCCTGTTCTATAGTTTCTCCAGGATACTCTGGACGCCCTGTTTAACATCATGATGGAGCATTCCGAAAGTGATGTGTATGACATCCTTGTCTTTGATGCACTGGTAAGAATCAACACCAATAATTTTATAAAGAACATTAGAATTTTGAACAAACTATCAAGCTGTTCATTTCAGAGAATTAGACTTAAAATCTATAGAACAGAGGAATATTACTCATTGATTGAAAATCAAATTTCTTTATACTTAAATAGAAAATTACCAGAAATATTTTTAGGTAGTTAATATTTAAATTTGCAATGTGACTCTGGGTAATTGTGTCCATGTCTGTTTAGATTTACATTATAGGGCTCATTGCAGACCGTAAGTTCCAGCACTTTAACACTGTTTTGGAAGCCTATATCCAGCAGCACTTCAGTGCAACCTTGGCATACAAGTGAGTTTGTTTGCTCTTTTTTCTCTTTTTTCCTAAACCTCCACCATCACTTAAAGGAAAGTAAATTCTACTTGTGACTTCTCTGATGTAATTAGTGGTGACTTTTCTTTTGATGCTGCTGTTTGCTTATCTGCCTCTGAGACATATTTGATTATAAGTGGAATTAATGAACCCATAGCAAATGATTTGGGGTTAAATGATGCTTTGGCATTTGCTATCTGTCACTGGGATTTTGCTGTGTCTGAACACTTCACCTGTATCCCATCAAATTTATCAAAAGGTGCTTTACTGTTAAAACTCTCCCTTTACATCTCTGACCTTAAGCAGAAATGCCTCAAGTGAGAACTTGGGGCTCTCCTTAACCCATTTACATAGGTTTTCATGTATTTTTTTCACATCAAGCAAACTCAAGGAGAAGAGAATTGTTTGGGAACTGTCAAGTCTTCACATATATTTTAGTCTGATGTTGTGTCAGGAGGGGTTCAGTGCAGTGAACTGGAATTTTGGTGCTTGTTACGAGTCCTGCTGTGAAATGGAGTTTTAGTGTTTATTACATGGTCACGCCAATGATGGCTTTGTAGTGGGCTTTTAATTTATTCATTTGTTTTCGACTTTTGGAGCTTCCACATAATGCCCAGATGAGAAGACATGGACTCATAGAAGAGACTAAAAATTGCTAAGATGTTATATACCACATTTAATCCTGGGTTCCATCTTTATTTAGAATAGACTTTTGCAGATGATGGTAGGATAAAATGACTGCATTATGAAGGAAGGTAACATCTTCAGCTGGTGCTGATCTCTGGGATGTGCTATAACAAGATAGAGGTGGGTTTTTAATCTACCTGATATCTTCTTCTGGCAGCTTAATGGAGTGGCAGATTGAAGCAGAACTTTAATTTGGAATATGAATAGTACATGGAAGACCTGAGCTGAAGGTTTGAAATAGTTGCGAATATCTTCTAGTGCCTGTGCTGAATTTGCCTGAGTTCTAACTCAACAGGAAATGTCACAAAAATCATGCACTAGAACGTGAGTTTCCTAGAATTGAAAGGCAGCAGTGCAAAATCAGCCCTTTCTCGTACCCCACTGAAGTTGAAGTGAGCATTAGTGGGCTCAGAAAGCTCCAGCATAAACCATGTGCTCTTCTTCAGTCCTCTCTCACTCCATAAGTAATAAGCACAAGTAATTTAATGCTTTATGTTACTGTGAAAGAAGAGAAGGACAGGTACAGAACCCCTCAGGACAGCCTCATTTGCATAAAATATTTCTAAGATTTGCCTGACTGGGAGTTTCTGATGACTTAACCAATATGGTAGAGGTAAAATAATAATGTTTATGGTTGTTCCCACATCTCGTGTTTTCTTGCCATGGAAGATTTACTCTGTTTCCAGGATCATTTATTAAAAAAACAAGTGTTTGTGGCCTGATTCCTAACTAGGAAGGAAATACTGTGTCCCAGACATATTATAACCATGTTATGGTATGGTTGGTTGGCCAAACTGTGACCTCTTCATTCAGGTCCTGTTGAGTCATCCTTTCTCCTGGCTTTTAGAGAGCTCTCAGAGGGTTTAACGTGCACTGCCCCCACAAACAATTTGGGCAAATTTTGTTCCAACTCAGAGAACCTATAAAAAGGAGTAAATGGAAACACAGAATGGATGTAGTGCCCAGAAGGCTGAAGGCTGAGAGGCTGAAAGCAGAGCATTTTGGTCCTGAAATGTGAGTTTGGATGGGAATGTGTATTAGTTACACATAGAGGTCTTTGGTGGCTTTGTTTGTTTAGGGCAGGGGACAGTAGGTTTTTGTAGTGATTTAGGAAAAAAACCCAAGCACCCTTATCTTGGTTCTTATGGCTGCATTAAAATCAAGATTGCATTTTTAGTATTGGTTTAATCACTTAAGATAATTCTATAACTATAAATGAAGGGTCTTAGTTTTAGATGAACTTCTGCTCTTTTGTAGTAAGTTGTGTGTTTAGCAAAAGGTGCTTTTAGATACAGAGTAAGGAAATGTTTAAATGAAATAAATAATTTAAGCAGATGTTACTGTGTACTGGAATATTGTAATATTTACATGCTGTTAATTAGAGCATGCAGTGGTGTTTAATCACTGCTCAGTGTAGGTAGGCAGAAGGAATATTTTGTGTTACCTTGTGCATGTGTATTACAAACTTCTGTCAAGATGCTTCCAGGACTGTGTAAAGTCATGCTGCTCTTTTGGGATTTCAGATTTCTCTCTTACTTGTGCAGCTAAAGATTTGCTCCTCATTTGTTTATACTGACAGAATTTGTGCAACATAAATGCAGAATATATGCAATCTGTTTTCTTGTATGTGCTTGACTAAGCATGAACATATATTTAGAATTGCCAAACAAGCCAAAGAAGTTAATTAAAAAATAATAATAAAAATTATGTTTTAATAATGTTTTACACTTCAGGAAATTAATGAAAGTTCTGAAGGAGTACTTGGATACTTCTAGCCGAGGGGAGGAATGTGAACCTATCCTGAGAACTCTGAAAGCACTGGAATATGTTTTCAAGTTCATTGTTAGATCAAGGACATTATATTCCCAGTAAGTACCCAGATACTGCAATTTAATTAGCTGTCTAATACCAGACTTCGGAGATCTGAGAAGTAGAAAAAGTTGATTATAGAACAGAGCTGTTTTCTTTTTTACAAATAAAACATAAAACCCAGCAATTGCTCTAAAACACAGATAATGCTGAGATAAGTTTTGTAGAGGCAATATTCAGAAATCTGCTTTCTGATTCTCAGTGTTAAGTTCCAGGGATGTATTTGGTAGTAGCAGCAGGTTTCAAAGGGTGATTATTCTTTGTGTCAGGTGGCTTGGCCTAAGACCAGGGGATGGCCAAACGTCTCAACAGATGGCAGGAGGCTGGAGACTTGTCCTTGAGAACACTGTGTTCAGCCCCTCAGCCTGTGCACAGAGCAGTGTCATTGCAGTAATCATGGTCACACTGAATTTGGGGCTTTGGATCTCCTCATAAGGAATTTATGGGGAACACTCAATGGACTGGATGTGTGTAGCTCAGGCAAGCAGAGGAGGTGTAGGATTTACCAGTGGTATTCAGGTTTAGGGGAGAACAAAGGAAATGAAAAGTGGAAGGAGAAAAAGTACACACTGGTAACTGTACTCTCCCTATATACCACAGACCCATTTCTTCAATTTTTTTCTGCTTCTCCTTTCTCCCTTTATCCTGAGCTGGTTTCCCCCTGCAGCTCATTCTGATGTCCCTTTGCTCTGTGGCTGAAGGAATGCAGAGAAGAGGCCAGGCACTGGCAGAGTCAGACCTGCAGGGAGAGAGAGTGGCTGGGTGTTGTGTTTGTGGCTGGCATTCCCCAGAAAAGGAAGATGTTCTGTTCTAGCTGTCTTTTGCTCAGTGGGAGCTCTAATACAATTCTTCTCTGTTATTCCACTGTCCATTTTTTTAAAAAATCCATGCAGATTTATAGTTCTTCAAAGTTAAGTTTTCTTGCTGAATCATGAAGTTTTGGTTGAAATAGGAGTAGATTCAGAAAGTATTTGCTGCTATGGATAGTACCTCAAAAATATTATTGTCTCTAGGAACTTGCTATTTATAGATGAACACAGGTAAACAAAGTGTAAAGCTGTGTAAGGAAGGAGATTGTGCTCAGGAGAACAGAATATAGCTTTATCTTACCTTTTTATCATGGGTGTCATGGCAGAAGGGGACATTAGAGTTTTGGGGAAGGAAGCATTATGTAGAGATTATGGAAAATTTCTTATCTGGATGAAGGTCAGAAGGCAGGGGTTTGTTTCAGGGAGAACTTTGGTCCTCATTTTATTCCGTGTTATCTTGCAGCTAAAAGTGTTCATGGACAATCTGTCATAGCACTGTCATAGCACATTGCACTGTGTTGCATATTCAGGTTATTAGCTACACATATCTACTCCTACTTAACTGAGTCTGAAACTCTAAATTCATTGGACAATTATTATTATTATTATTATTATTATTATTATTATTATTATTATTATTGTAGGCAGTCTTATGTTTCAAGCTGAAAAGAAAAGCAAAGCAAATGACACTGCAATGCACAACTTTAAAAAGAGATTTTTCTCTTCTGATGGAGCAGAAGAGGCAGCAGTTAGCTCACAGTATTCTACTCACATTTCAGGATTCTCTTGTCATCTTGGCTTTTTTCTCAGCTTGTTTTTCTTTAACTTTTGTCAGCTGTTTCACATAGCTAATTTCACATGTCACCAGTGTTTTTACTGTTTATGTGGGCAGTGTTCAGTACTAAGAGCCAATATGAACAATGCAGGAGAGATAATCTGAGGCATTCAAACTTTAGGACAGGGAATGGAGAAATAATGGAGTGAGCTCAATTGAAATGCACTTTTAAACTTTTAAGTGTCAAATAGAGACTTTTTTCAAAAAGCAGACTGGTTAATGGGGCCAGTAAAAATAGCTCTTGGAAAAAGTGGCAATAGCAGCAGAAGACAGAAATTGTCATAATTTGTGGAAAGTATCCTGGAGTAGCTCAGTTGTAGTGGAGGGGGAAAAGCCCAATTTTTTTTTTTTTTTTGCATATAAATTACTTTGAAAGTAAAATTACTTATATAAGCTTCAGTCTGGGAGGTGTCATGCTTTAGAGGCTTTTAAAACAATTGAAAGTGGTTATGTAGTGTTCAAACTGAAGAATTTCTACATGATAGAGTGAACAGCAGTTACAGCCCATTGGGGAAATAGCTATGTACATAATATTGGATCAACTTCTGAAATATATATTTATAAATCTGTTGCATTTGGAAGGATGAAACTTTCTGATTCTGAAAGGATAACCTAATACATCTCTCGACAGATTATATGAAGGCAAAGGACAAACAGAATTTGAAGAATCAATGAGGAGTCTCTTTGAATCCATCACCAACCTGATGAAAAGCCAGCATCAAACTGCCATTTTGCTGCAGGTTGGTGTGTGCTTGGAAACCAGTTGGATTTGGTTTTCTGTATGGTTTTTGTACATGGGCTTTTAATGTTTGTTCTTTTCAAATCAAGGAAAAGACACTCAGGAAATTTATCCAATAAGTCTCTTTTGTAATTCTCCTCTATTGGAAGAGCAGATTGTCTGATAAATTTGAATCCTAGTTTGAAAAGGTCAGGACAAAATACTCTTACAGAAGTTCTGTGAATGTAGTCAGTGAAAAAAACAGGACAAAGATGTTAGAATCTTTCAAGCAATCCAATGACATGAAGCCTCCAGTAGGACCTGAATGTTTAATTCTTGAGTTTCTCCAGATAATGTTAAACAGGGATTCCACCATCTAATTTGGGAAAATAAATTTTATTGTGTCAGTCTTTGGGAGTTATATTGTCTAAACTGAAAATAGGATCAGGGTTTGCCATTCGTGTCAATCTTAGTTATTCTAACACTTCAGAGTCTGATGTTTTTAAAAAACCCCTAGAAAACAAGGAGCTATTAGCATCATTAATATAAAATAATTTGGAGGTCTGTATTAAGATGAAAAACTATCAAGATTTCCTGTAAAGTAAAATGCAGAAGATTTATTAGGCAACTGCAATATTGATGCTTCATACATTCTTTATTAAAAATCCATTGTATGCATTGGGCTTGAATTTTCCACTGCTTTTGTGTTTTGATTCCTTTTGCTATGACTTAGATTAAAAGTGGAAGCCCATGAAAAAGCCTGTCTTGAATAAAGCCTCAGGTGGCTGATCTTGAGATTTGTATCAGCTGACACTTTGCATGGAGTGCTAATGTGCAACAGCAAAAGAGCTGAGAAAGTAAATACCAGGTTAATTGTATAATACCATGGTTACAGTAATATTCTAAATGCATTTAAAAATCAATCAGATACTCTGTTACTTGGTAATTCTGTAGAGGCCTTCCTGGGGATAGTTTATACATTTGAATACTGCATCAGAAGCAGGAGAAACTTCTAAAGAAAAAAAAGCATCTTTAAAGCAATACTGAAAGAATTTATATAATAATGTCTGCTCTTATGGTAGTGGTACTAATTAAGAATGAGATCTTGGAGGATTTAATGCTCTTTGGGGAGAGTGTGTCACATCCCTGCACTCTGCCCTGCCTGATCCCAAAGGGGCTCTGTGGGATTGTCCAGCTGTGTTTCCCCTAATGAGCAGGGCAGTTTCTTTTGAGAGGGACAAGAAAGGTTCACAGAAAGCTTTTTCTCCCTTCACAGTTGCTGGGTGTGCAAGGGGCAGTGGTGCCTCTGAAAGGCTGCTGGGAGTGTTTCCGAGCAGGATGTGGTGCCAGGGGCACCGTGGCATTGCATGGACTGAGGAGTGTGACTGTGCCAACCCTCAGTGCCACATTTCCATGTTTAATGCCAGTCCCTAAAGTTACACCTGTTCAGCAAAAATGCACAATGTATCTTGGTTGATGCTCCTCAGAAACAGCAGAACCCTGAAAACAGAGCTGAGCAGCTCTGAGAAGGACTAAAGGAAATAAATCTACACTAATTTTAAAGAGCACATAAGTGTGTTTCATAAACAGACTGGTTCGTAAACAGTTGTGCTTTGATCAGTAACATATTGAAAATTAAAATTTTTGATTTCTAAGGAGTGCTGTCAGTTGTGCAAAATGGGTCCTATTTATTCATAACAATGAATCACTAGTGGGCTTTTGGGTCTCTGAATCTGCATAAGGTACTGGAAGTTTTCTTTTTAGCAGGAACATTTTATGGCAGATGTGAAATACTGGTTTATATCATAACTTTGCTCTTGTTCCAGATACTAATGACTCAAACAGCTGTCTCTCTGAGAGAAGCCTACAAAGGGATTACTTTATATACAGTAAATAAAAATTACTGTATTAATGTTATAAAGTTCTAATGGGAGAGGCATGGAATGAGAAGTGTCCAGTTGTGGTTTAGTGCTGGCTGCTGGAAATAAGTTTAATGGGGGGAACAGATACAAAATTAACACTCCCTCCCACTTCATCATAAGCTCCATAGGCAGCCACAGCTTTCCCAAGGAACAGTATTTCTGTGCCTGTTTATAGGAGAATTCAGTGATGACACTTGAGACTCTTGCTCTGGTAGGTGGATGCAGGCCAGAAAATGAATATTATTTCTACTGAGAGGGAGGAGAAAGTAGTAGAAAGAAATTCATAAATCTGCCTCTCTTCCTAAATCCAATACTGATTTCCCTTGGGGAACTTGAGATGACAATGATGGATGTTGTAGTAGTACAAATTAACTTTGCAGAGTAAGGGACAGGTGGTTATTCAGTGATAATACAGACACATGGGACTCCATAGGTGTTAAAGTTTGTGTACCCAGAGAGGGAAGTTCAGAGAGTCTGCTGGAAAAATACAGGAATAATCAGAATATTAAAACTGACTTAAATCTGTCACACTTAGAATTATCATTGATAAGTAGAACATAGATTGGTAGGATTAATGAATGTGTTCAAGTAGATTAGAGTCTGAAGATATCAGAGAAAAAAGTTTTAGGAGCCCTGAAGAAAAGGGTTTCTCAGGATATTGAAACTTGAACTAGTTTGCAGAGCCTTTGAACGTGAATTTTTAACTCTTATTTTATCCTTGGTTGTCCAAATGCCTATCGGGTTTAATTGTAGATGATTTAAAGAATTATTTTGAAACCTGAAGTTTCTTGGTCTCTGCTGCTTTTTATATATTTTTTTTTAATTGGAGCTCAGCATTTTAGCCAGTAGTAATTTCCCAGTCATTTTTACTGATAGAATCACACTCAAACTTGCATTGAAAATTAATTCACTCAGGAAAAGATTGTTTATAAAATTACGTGTTCTATGGAACAGCCTCATCTGTGCCAGAAGCACTTTATTGGTTCAATTTAACTTTATCTACTGAGTGATATCTTACTTCCTAATCTGTTAAATACTGTATACATTTACAAAAAGTTAAAAATCTCTTTCCAGTCCTTGTTCGAAAGCTGCCTGAAGAGGATTGGGGCTTTGACTTGTTGTAGTGCCTGAGCTTTGAGAAGGGCAGATATGTGGTTCTGTTTTGCAGTACTGTTCATATAAGCTTTGAACAGCTGAAGAATTGTTAATTTATTGTTGGTGAACTGGAAATGTACATATTAATCCACATTAGCCTTTTTAAAACACAACTCCTGGAGCTGGTCAGGTTATCTTCCGTGTTTAAAGATGCAGACAGAAGGCTTCTCAACTTCAGCATTGCATGAAGTAATTAAACTATAATTAGGATTATATTTGCAATATCCCTGCTGTGCTGATGTTTAAGAGCAGCCATCAGAGCTGGAGAGTGGCCTGAGTGTAGGTCCTGCCATGCTGCTTTGTAAGGCTGGCTCTTGGAGTGGAGATTGGAGTGGTTTAATTTCACCAATACAAGTATCAACGTGCAGGTGTAGGGTAAGGATTCCTCCTTTTAAGAGTTTTTTAGAGGTTATTCTTGTAATTATTTAAAACAATTAGTTCAGAACTTACACTGTCTTTATGGTGATAGGACTTTCTAGGTACTAGACTTAAACCTTTCTTTAATTTCTTTTGGCAGGGATGATGTTACAGCTTTGTTGCATTTATAAGTTGCTTTTCTGTAGCCATTGCTGGTGACTTTTGTAGATTTTAGAGAGATTTTTTTCATGAAGTGTGTACTTCTGGGGAAGAGACTCCTTGAAATCTGGAAAGCTGGAAATCAGTTCCAGAACCTGGAATGATTTTGGTGAAGGGAGGCTCAGGGGTGAGGGGGAATGGGGGAGGTATCATTACCTTCCATCCTTTGTCTGACCACTCAGGGAAAAACCCATCATTTTTAGTGGATGTAGTTTGTGTCTGTTTAAATCATCCTCTATTTCTGGGGAATAAAACTGAATGAATTATTTTTAAATTTCGGATCATATGTTTTTTAGGTTGTCCCACTGTTGACTTCTGGCTTGCAGTCCGTGCGCATGCCCTTTCATTGACCAGCTTGCGCTCTCAACCTTAATTTACAAATCCAGCCCCTGCTCCTTTTCCCACTGTTCTGTTCCCCAACTGACACAGACCACGTTTGACCTACAGATGGTCCTGTCTGCTGCAAATGTCAGCTCTCCCCAGCTCGCTCCTAGGCACAGATTTGAGAAAGCACAACTCCCTGTGCTGCGTGTGCTGTCAGAAACCTTAGATGACATGTTCTCAAGGTCACTGAAACACGGGAAAAAGAAATTGGCTGTGGCATTGAAAACTATGAAAAATAATATGGAATATGAAGATTCTGCCTTTCTCTCATTCTTTCCCACACAGTTTTGACCCACCCTGCTGCTGCAGTAGATTCCAAGGACTTTAAGCATCTCTGTACAGTTTTCTTATGAGAGAATAAGCCTGGAAAGGCACTGATAGTGATGCTTTGCTTGTGGTGCACAATGGGGGATGGCACAGAAACTTCTTAAAGTTGCCTTGATGGCAAGTAAAACTAGATTAAGAAACAGAGCACCAGTGATTTCTTCGAATGTACTTTTCATCTCATGGGTACTGGGATTTCATGAATATGTATAATGTAATGCTGCAAAAAGAGGGCAGCTAAAAATAAGCTTGGTCAGGAGTAAAGGTTAAAATAAATTTAACAGTACAGTGTATATGTAAGAAATAATTTTCTGCAGTGCTGTGGGTTTATCTGTATCCTGCTTAAAAAACTAATCTCTTAAGGTTTGAAGAATGCAGAACATCTTGTACTGCTGACTAGGAGATTTTTATGACTTCATTAAGGCCAGTGCTCAATTGTGTCCATAGTGCATCATTTGAAGCAATTATTGCAAATGAAACTTGGGAGTCTAAAATAGTGCAGGGGATATACTCATTATTGTACTGCTGCTGGAACTATGGATCTGCAGAGAGGTTGCAGCTCTGTCCTTCCCACTTCCCTCCTCATGCAAGTGTAGAACAGGGTGTACATGAAAGTCAAACAGCGCAATAGTCCAGGTGTCAGTGGAGTAGTACTTGGAGTATTTTGTGGCCACTGGTGGCTCTGTCTTTTATCAAACATCTTTCACAGTACCTGTGAATTGCTGTAAAATGAAATTCAGATGCTGCTGTGCAGTCTCTTTGTGCAGTATCTGTTGTTTGAAAAGCGAGGAGCAGCTCGTGTCTGAAATAAAGCTGGAGCCCGTTTCCAGCCCTACACAGGAGTTTGTATGGGTGTTTAAACAGCCCCAGGATTTCCCAAGATCAGTAGAAGATACAATCTTTGTTGAAGTTGCAACAGTTTTTAAACACTTCTTTGACCTTTCTAGATTCGTGTACAAGTGTGGGATGAGATCTGCAGGAGAATGACTTTATCTGGAGGTATCTTAAGCCAGCATTGAGTCTTTTGAAAGACTGTCTTCACTCATGCTGCAGACTAAACTCTCTTTTTCAATCAAGACATAAATAGTTTTTTGGTGTTTTTTTCAATTGTCTACTGCAGTGAAAGCCAATACAAATGAAATTATGGCTTTATTGCATTTTTAAAGGTCTAAAAGAAAGCCAAAGAAATCTGTGCTCTGGTTGTCTTCATTCTAGCCCCTGTACTCTCAAAAAGGAGACTGAATTTTTAACAAGGAGCTTGCTGTGTACAAGTACAGAGAAATATTGAATCCAGATAAGCTTCTATCAGACAGATCAGTAATAGAAGACTTCACATCACTCTAGCTTAGTTTTCAGCAGAATGTTAGGGGGAATTTATACCCTAAAGCTGCACAGTAAAGTAAAGTACTACAAGTTAGTTTTTATGCATATTAGCCCGAAGAGTTAGTGGTGATTTTGAGCCTGAAATTACCTGCTGAAGTTTTCTTGTCCATGTAAGAATAGTAAGTTGTCCCTTAGCCTTGTCAGGGTAAGGTTTGATTATTCCACTGTACTGTCAAAACATACCTCAGGAATTGACAGGAGGAGATAAACCATCCACAGCCTGGCTGCAGAGGGTTGGTCAGGGACATGACACCCCTTTCCATTTACTGTAGAAAGGGTGGCAGCAGGGTGGGCAGGTGACTGTTACCCTGACTTCTGCCTCCTGCATGGTACATTTCTGGGATGGAATTGATACAGCTCCTGCTTTGATCAGTCCTTGGTTTGCTTATTTGCATCATAATGACACTTTTAGTGGTCTGCCAGGAGATCATCTACAAAGCCTGGACCCTTTCACTGCTCTGCAAAGAGAGTAAGAGCCACTTGGTACTATGGTAGTTAAGTTCTCCAGCATATCCTCAGCATAAAAGCCATAAGGCAACTCTGTGATAAAACTTATTCAAATGTATGTAAAATTTCAGTCTGGGGAAGAAGTCCAAGTTCATCAGTTTGTTTTGTGTGTATCTGTCTCAGTGGTGTGCTCTGTGCTGTTCATGTACAGGTGTGAACATACAGGACTAACATGATGTCTCTGTCAATTCAGGTTGCTGCCTTGAAGTACATACCATCAGTTCTTCATGATGTTGAAACTGTTTTTGATGCCAGGTTACTGAGGTGAGTCACTCCTGAACATTTCCTGTTTGTCAGCAATGAATTCTTACAGATCAGTTTAGGTCCACAAAGCTACAGTAGTTCCTACTGATCAAGACAATGGTGGGACCCTGTGCACAGGTTTGTTACTGGTCTCTTGTCAATATTTGTGATATATAAACAAATGTAAGTCTTAAAAAATGATAAATGTTTAGAAATATAAGATCTTCTGCTCTTTCTCTCTGTCCTTATTAACACATGACAAATTAGTCTGTATGGTATTTATGACACTTTTCTTTTACACACAGCCAACTACTGTATGAATTTTACACTTGCATCCCACCAGTGAAACTACAGAAGCAGAAAGTGCAGTCCATGAAGGAAATTGTGCGCAGCAACCTTTTTAGAAAACAAGGTAAATACAAAATGCCTTTAAGGCTTCAAATAAATGTGTGAAAATTTTCAGTGACTTACATGTTGTGCAATTCACGTTTGAAATTTGGTGAAAAAATACTTTAAGAGTGTGACTGCCAGAGGTCTGAGCTCTGGAGGGGATTTATCTCTTTCCACAGGATGGCAAGAGCTGTGCAAAGTGTGATTGTTGGCCTAGAGCAAGGAACAGGTGGGCTCAGAGGAACAGTTTTGTGTGGTTTTCTTACAACATAGTGGTTAGGTGGGTGAGCTATATATCCTTTCAACACATTTTAAGGTCTATAATGGAATAGAAACATGAAGTGAAACTTGTGAACACAGATGTTTTATAAGGTCTCTGCCTGGGAAGAGGACCAAAAAAAAAATCTGACTGTGTTGTGCTATACTCAGCTGCAATGCAGCATTTCCACTTTCAGGAATTACGATGCTTCTCTGCTTTTGTCAGAACTTAGTGTCCTTAGTGTCTTTCTCAGCCCTCAGGAATGTTAATGATACTGAAATGTCTTGATCACCATTGTGCTCAGTTTTCCTTCATATTATCACAAAAAGTGAATTTTTGCTGAAGGACTCCTATCAGAGAAGCCAAGTTTTACATGATTGGTTTCACCTCAGTGTCAAGTGTTCCAGCTCCTGTCTTGTGGACCGGATGGTTGCTTCTCTTTTTTTTTTTTTTTTTTGACCTTCAGATCCTGAAAGGCACTCAGGCTACTCAGATGAGTTCCTATTCCTGACAACTTAGGGATAATGATTCCAGGAACTTGACAATACAACAGTGGGTTGCAAACAGTGCTGTGTGTGAGTAGATTGAGAGAGGATTGCTTTGCTCACCTCATTCTGTGTTGCCAGGAGAGTGATGCAGTTCTAACAAGCCAGGACAGATAAAAATTACACTTTATTTTCAGACCTGTGCTGCATTCCATTGAGACTGAAATATATATTGTAAGCTTGAACAATAACTAGCTGTTTCTGATGTGTTTTAAGACCACTGTAGATTTCCTGGGGAAAAAAAAAGTCAAGAAAATAATGGAATTTATTTTATTGTCTAGATTAAATTTGTATTTTTTTCTCCTGTCTTTGTCAATAGTTTCGTGGTCAACACCTGTGATTTTTTTTAAACTCTGTGTACATTCACATTTGCTTCGAATTGGTGAAACTCAAGAAGCTGCAGCTTAGGTATCTCTAGACACTGATCCAAACTATTAAGAGCAGATCCTAATTAATTTTCACAGTTCTAATTCTTCATTCCCAGTTTGCTCTGGTAGTTGACTGCATTTCTGTTTCACAAGCAGAGTCTGATACATCATTGCAGTATGAGCTGCTTTTTCTGCTGTTGCTTCTAAGATCAGAAGAGCCAGACTGAGTTTTACCTGTGGTGCTTGTAGTGAACAGCAGTTAGACCAGAAGGAGAAATATCCTCTCACAAGACTGAAAGACTCTTGGCTTAAAATAAGGCACTCACTTGAACTCTTGATCTTACTAGAATTCAGTCAGCTACCCTGTGTTTAATACTGACAAATTAAGCGTAAGCTGTAAACTTTTTTTGGTTCAATAGTTTTTCTTTAAAGAAACTTGTCTCACTAAAGTACAATTGTTAGTGGTTCAGAGATCAGAACAGCAGATCCCAGGCTTGTGTAATAAGGAATAAACCCTCAAAAGAGTCAGAAGGAAAACTGTTGAGCATAAAATAACTGTGTACCTCACAGTTCTATTCACTGGTGTACATCCTACAGCTCCTTTCTTCCATCCCTCTGTGTGTTCCAGAAGAGAAAAGAGTGGGTTTTGGATTCCCAAGAAGCTTTCATTATATTCTGCTTAGTGTGGTGCTTGTTTCATGTGTTTAAAAGGTCTTTCCTTCAGCTGAGGTCTGTTAATGCAAAATACTCTGTGAAGCTTTTACTACTTGCAGATAAATAATAATAATAGATTGCTGGTTGCTTGTAAATGCAGCTTGTCTGATGTCTTGAAATAAATAGCTGATCTGTCATGGGAAATATCTACCTCAGGATGCACTGTGAATTCTAAAAAGGGGACATGGTTTCTGTTTCTCTATTTTTTAGGTAATAATGAATAAGAAATTTTGCTAGGAGGATTTCTAATTCTGAGGACCTCTTATAAAACCAATAAATGGTGGGTTTTGCATAGTGCTGACCAGATAATTAATACATTTTAATTTTTCCCAGACAGGTTGCTAGTGGATTCATTTAGTCTTAAATATGTAGATTTAAAAAACATATGGCTCAAAACCTTTCCTCTATTTTTTTGCTAACATCAGACACTTGACAGCAAACCCAAGCAGCTGAGAGCATGAAGGCAGCGTATCACACTGGATTCATTTGCCAGCCCTGCTGTTTCACCTATATCCTGTATATCTGGGTATTGTGATCCGGACTTGCACTACTAATTGGCAGTTAAAGTGTATCCATTTGTTAATGCAGAAATTAACTGCTTGTTTATGTGCTTGTGGTGATTACATGTGCAAGATCTACCTCAAAATGTTTTTACTGTGGTACTTAATATAGTAATACTTGGTATATAATTATATAATAATACTTAGCTGTGGTCTTTTTAGAGGAGCCTGGGGAAATTGATTGATTTTTTTTTATTTAATGTATTAGTTTAGATCAAGAGAAGTCTTCTGAAGAAGCACTTGCCCAAAATAGAGAAATTAAGTTGCTGTAATTTAAAAATAAAACTAAAATATACCTTGTTTGTTTTAGCTTTTTCATGACATATTGTTTTAGCAATTCCATGAGTTATGATAGCACTAACCAGAGAATATTCCTGCTAACTAGAAAATATTCAATTAAACATTTTGTGCATCAGTAGTTTGATGAAGTGACAGAATAAAACAGATCCTTGCTGGTAACATCGGATTTAGAATTGCCATTACTGTAGAATTTAAAATGCCTGAAAATGACAACTTTGCTTTTTTATTTTATTTTTTTCTTGCTGGAGTGGCAGACATACCTTTACACCATCCTTGATTCAGCCTGGTCAGGGCCAAATAGACTCTTGCAAATATATTTTCCATTTCCTGAGGCCATTCCACGAAGTTGTCATTGCTCTAACACAGAATGGGGAGTTGACAATGCTCCTATTGCCTCAGTGGAGCTACCCAAGCATCTTTTAGGACATTTCATATTGGACTTTCCCTTTTTGGTAATGATCTTTACACCTTCCCTTTCACCCAACTATCCCTACATTACTAATGGCAGAAAATAATCCTTGCAATAATTACAGGATATTTTTCATCTAAATTATATTTTTGATTATTGCATTTATGTTTTGTTTCCAACCTTAATATTGTAATTACCATGGGGGAGAAGTGCATATCATGTTGAAGTGTAGACACTGAGGAATATGAAAAGACCAATACACAATTAATTATCTATAACAATACACAATTAAGTATCTATATTATTTTATAATATATTAGTAGTATGTTATTCTTTTATATATTATTGTACAATATTATAGTATATAATATATTGGTATGGACTATATAATATTATAGTGGTATGAAAACCTTTCTGTACTATGCTGTTGTAACACTGTGCATGGTAAATAGCAAACAAATCTCTTTTCATTTACATTGCCATGGCTTAAAATAGAAAATTCTAAAGATGCTTTTTTTGCTCTACATTAGATACAATTGATTTTAAAATTAATTGGGTAGAGAACCAAGTGTGTGCAGGGTGTAGACACCGCCTGATTCATTACTGCACTCAATGAGCTGGAAGGTCATTTACAAGAGTGAAAGCACATGTAGGCTATCTCAGAATAGGATGCAGCATGATAATTAAGGTAAGATTGCCAACAGTATCATTAACTAAAGTTCACATTTATCTGGAACAGGTAGTATTTTTTCTGCCATGAATATGGAATATATTTAACTACACTGCTAATTACAGTGAAGTCTATTAATTTGGTATGTTTGAGAATATCCATTTTTCTCTAGACTTTATTCTCTTTCCAGGTGGTTCACTGCAGTTCGAGTTTAATTAATTTACATCCATTCCCAGAAGTATTGTCTTTATATTTCAATCAGATTTCATATACTGGCATTTCTATTCTTTGACCCATTGATATTCAGAGCATGTTCTAAAGAAACAGACTTGTGAAAACATAGGAAAGTGTTTTCAAAAAACAAAAAAAGCCAGAGAAATTTGTCTGTATTAAATAAGTTACGTATGAACCTGAAGTTGGAAACCTTGAGGGTAAACTGAATTTATCGGTATGTATTCCCAGGTGTTCAAAATTTCCACTGTAGAGTGGTGGAGTGCTTTCATCAGATGGGAAACGTGGTCCCGCGCACCTCGGCTGCAATTGATCTTCAAAGGCCTTGCAGCACTAAAGCACTTTTAGAAGCCTTTAAATTACATTGCCAGTTTTTTGTAGAGGCATTGATTTCTTGTTCCCACTCTGTAGCTATAACATATCTTGGAGAGGTTCTGGGGGTGCAGGAATTTGAGGGGCTGAGTGCAGGGTGATGGATGCTTTCCACTGCTTCTGCACTTTCACCACAGCATTTAAGGATGTTCTAATAGGATGTGGGAGCAGATTTTTATCCAGTTTTGTCTTTAGAAAATATTAAGTTGTTTTTGGTCAGAGAACTAGAAATCTACTTAGTTTTTGACACTTTGCTTTTAGATTACTTGATATTTTATTATTTTAAAATATCAGAGTGAAAGAAATGGTTGCCTTGTCTCATAAGCACCTCTAATGGAATTTTGGAGTCCTATTTATGAAGTAAGAAACTGTCTCCTGTCATATCTGTCACTCTGTTTAGTAGGATGTAATGGATTATTCTCTCCCTGAAAAAAAAGTTTTGTTAGAATGGCTTAATTTCTATGCAAAACTACTTTTCAGGACTTACTGTTTTGTTTGTTTTTAGGAAACTTATTGCCAAAATTCCCCCACCATCTCTCTGTTTTCGAGAAAGCAACAAATTAAGACATAGCTGTTTATAAATCACATGGAGTTTTTATTGCAATTAGTGTTGCTGAGTTTATAGTATTTGGAGCTAGATGTTTATTCTAAGCTGGCCCTGGAATATTTACTGAAATTTGTAAATGAGTCACCTTGGGAGAGGTGTTTTTTATTGGTGTGAAATGAATATAAAGTGCTTTGACACATGATGAAATGTGTGCGTTTTGATCGTGGTGCTTTGACATTGCATTCCCTCGTGGTCCAATCCCAGTGAGGGGCTTGTGCTGCAGCAGAGCTCAGATCTACCCCAAAGAGCAGGAGCTCTAAGTAGGGCACACAGATGGCCACTGGCAGGGTGGGACTGGAGTTTGTGCCTTGGCTGGAAACGCCAGCCCTGCGCTCACCGCAGCTCCAGACACGGCTGTGCATGTTCAGCATATGCAAACCACTTGCTGATTTTGGAAGAACAGCAGCACCAGACATATGTTAGCACCAGGGGTTAATTTGCCAGATGCCAGAAGAAATGCTGAGGCTGTAGCAATTTTTTTTTCCTCACTGAAGAACTCTCTCTGTTCTATCACTGTTTAAACGAGTCCTTGCACCCACTCCTAATTACACTGATTTCCTAACGCTTGTGTACATTACTGAGTTTTACCTGTGAAATACTTTATTTCATTTCATTAATTGAATGTTGTTGGTAGTTTGTGTTGATACAGTGTATTGTTTTTACCTTCAGGATTATTAAGAAAAAGGTTTTAAAAAACAAAGTAGAAGGAGGTGTAATTTCTGATTAAGCATCTTTCAGTTTAATTATTATGGTTAGGATTGAGTTGCAGATATTGATTTTTACTATTATAATCTTATAATCTTGTTCCTACTGATATGAGTTCCTAAGCCTAAATCTTTGGGGATTTGTGGGGGCTTTCTGTGATTTTTTTTTTTCCCTTTATTGTGTTCAACACAACTTCTCAACATTTTAAAATACTTGAATTTGGAGATGGTTAATGCATGTGACTCTCCTGTTTTTAGCTACTGGGGAAAAAATTGAAATTAGTCACTGTTCATAAATTCTGTTTAAAAGGTTCTGTAGTGAAACACAGTCTTTCCTAGAGATTCAGCCTTGAATTTTGTATTTAGGTTTTTTTATTTATTGGGAGTTTTTTACCTCCAAAACATCACTTCAAGTCCTGTATTCGTCTTTTGCCAGTTTTATTCCTGAAATGTTTTGATGTAGATAAGTATGGCACAAGCTTGTCTGTAGGTATTTATCTGCATACATTTGTGATGAACAAATGTGGATTAAAGCCGTTACTTGTGTTTATGGAGGAGTAGGAGACATGCTTGATATTGATACTGATAGCTCTTTGTTAGACCTGACCCATTACAGCATTTTTAGTTACATTTTTTAAAAATCGTGTTATATAGAGGGAAATCAGGTTAACTAGTTGTTTTAACAATGAACTTCTAAATATGTGTCTAAAACCTGGTTTACAATTGCTTCAAATGTAAAAGAGAGACCTAAGATATATTAAAACAGTTGATAATGACACATATTGAGTGTCAGCTAAATGAAATGAGGAAATATGCAGGTTGGAATTTGTCAAAATTCAGAGAATCATAGGATAGCCTGGGTTGGAAGGGACCTTAAAGACCTAAATCTACCAGAGAGGATGTGCTGACAAGGCTGTGTTGCAGCCTGGCAGACTGCAATGGCTGTGAGCTGGAAAAGGCACCAAATGCTGGGAATGCTGGGCTGGCAACAGCAGGGTGGTGTTGGAAGTTCTGGCTGCCCTGGAATGCCTGGCACTACTCAGCCCCTCAGAACTGGGGACACTTGAACACACACCTGGGAGCTGGGAAGTGGAGATTCTGCAGCTGCTTCTGGGGTCAGGGGAGTGCTGGGGCTGTTGGTGCTGTACCTGTTCTGTGTCCTGCCTCACCTGAACTGCCAGCAGGTGTGTGCTGGCCTCACAGGATCCCTGTGCTTCTCCTTCCTTCATGTTCCTATCAGGAACAAGGAGAATTTGCATCTTGCAGTGCTGTCAGAATCTGTAGGTGACCTACAGTACCTTCCCTTTCTGTGGCTCTTATCTAAGCTGTGAAATCTTAATTTAGTTTTAACAACGAATGAAAAATGTGCCGTTTCAAAATCATTCCTTTGGGGCTTCCCGGTAAAGCGAAGAGTTAAACTTCAAAAAACAAAGAGGGAAGACTTTTAACAGGAAGATTGCTGCAGTTGTGAACAGATGTCCTTTGTGAAGAAGCACAATGCTTTAATTGAGCACTGGCTGCCATCAGAAGTCTCACCTCATTGAAAGAATGTTGTTCACCGGCTTTATTTTTAAGGCTTTGTTCTAAATCTGTATTCAGATGACACCTATGTCCTTATTAAATTGGCATGCCGGTTTTTAAGTGGGCATGAAGCCATCCTAACAGATGGATATGACTACAGGCATGCCAGGGAATCAAGAGTAGTGTTTCCTAAGGGAGACAAAAGTGGTGTTAAATCTTTATTACCATTTTGGCTGCACATGTGAGGCAGTCAGGAATGAAACCCGTCTGTGATTTTTGCTGAAGGAGACCCAAATGTCTTTTTTAATGACATGATTGCATTAATGACTTAAGAGTTTGAATTTCATTTACCTGATACATAAGAAATCATTAGATATCTTCCAAAGGGAATAAGGTGAATAGAGGGGTTAAAAAACCCAACCAAAGCCAAAACAGAAAACATGTAACTGCCTAATTTTGGATGACAATGAATCTACCTGTCCTTATCCAGGAAGGTGCCAGGGAACCTCTCCAAGAAGTGTGTTGGAATTTGGGATTGATAAATATGTACAATACTAAATCTTTTGATAAACCTTGATGAAGAAAATGCAAGATGCTCAAACTATATGTTGATGTTTTATGTGTCCAAATAAAGTTTGGGACAGCTAGGAAAAAACCAGTCAGAACAGTTGGGCTTTTTCGTGCTTTTGAACATTAAGGAAAAATAGATGTTGTTGGCAATGTTCTTACATTATTTATCAAGCAGAAAAGAAAGCAGCTCGCACTTAAAGAGGCATCTGCTCCCCTCCATGTCTCTCCCTTGTCTGTCTCGAGCTTTCCTTGGGCATGGAAGGAGGTGTGAAAATGTGAATTGCTTCATCACAGACTTAGAGATTTGTTTAGGTTGGAAAAGACCCTTAAGATTGAGTCCAACTGTAAACCTAACCCTGCCAAGTCTGCCACTAAACCATGTCCCCACATCCACACATCCTTTAAATCTCCCCAGGGATGGTGGCTCTATCACTGCCCTGGAAAGGCTGTGCCAGGCCTGGACAGCCCCCAGGATGGTTTCTGCTTATTGCTTGCTACTTGAGAGAGCAACACGCACCTGGCTGCCCCCTCCTGTCAGGGAGTTGTAGCAGGAGAAATTCCCCCCTGAGCCTCCTTTTTCCTGGCTGAGCCTCCCACCTCCCTCAGCCATTCCCTGTCAGACTGGGCTCCAGAGCCTTCCCCAGCTCCATTCCCTCCTCTGGCCTCTCTCCAGCCCCTCAGTGCCTTCCCTGCCTGAGGGCCCAGGACTGGACAGAGCCCTCGAGGTGTGGCCTGAGCAGTGCCCAGCACAGGGAATGGTCACTGCCCTGCTCCTGCTGCCACACCAGTGCTGGCACAGGCCAGGTGCCCTTGGCCTCTTGCCCACCTGGGCACACCTGGGCTCGGGTTCAGCCACTGTCACCCAGCACCCCCAGAGCTCAGGACCTGGCATTTCACCATAATGCAGCTCACCCTGTTGGCCTTGGCCCATGGATCCAGCCTGTCCAGGTCCCTCTGCAGAGCCTCCTGCCCTCTGGCAGCTGGGCACCCCTGTTCAATTCAGTGCCATCTGCAGCCTTGCTGAGGGTGCATCCAGTGATGAGTCCAAATCACCAACTACAACATAAAGATTTACTTGGGCTATTTTTCAATTACAGTCTTCCACAATTTTCTTAATTTTTTTCCCCTTCTCCCAGGCCCATGAATTGCTGTTGTTTAAACAAGCACTTGGCTCATTTTCCTTTCATAACTTTTGCAATGATACCTTAGTATTTGTATAAGTATCAGGACAGTATCATAATCTGAAATTTATATGCTGGTTCAATAAACTTTACTTTGTCCCAAGATAGTAGAAGGATTTCATATTTTATGTAATGTTCTAGTGAAATAGTTTTAGCTGGGTTTTCAAAGATATGAAGACACAACTACAGGTTTAGTCCACCTGCAGGCTCAGGCTGAGATCAGGCCAACCTTGCTACAAATACTGGTCTTGTTCAGTTGCTTTGATTGTATGTTTTTCAAAACATCTTGGAATTACACCCTTGTATGAGATGACTTGTATGAGATAACTGGTGGGGGTCTTCTAAAACCAAATTAGTTTTTCCTTTTCTTCTATTTCTGAATAATGTCCTATAAGTGCATTATAAAATCCATTCTCCTGTATTAACTAACCAGCTGAGTTTATCTAGCAGCCACTCAAAAAAATACAGACATAAAGCCTTAATATTAACCAAACTAATTAACACAAAAAATTGACTTTTCTTACTAAAATCTATTGATCTTTTTCATATCAGTATCAATGGCAAGTTTGATTTTTTTAAAAGGAAATAATATAGCTAAGACTATGAGTTTCTGTGTAGCTTGACACTTCAACATTGTTCACATCTGAAAATGTTTGTAAATAATTGATCAGCTGCATATGTTAAGTCCTTTCAAGAGATTCTGTATGTATCAAATATGGATCCAATTTTTAATTTATATTGCAAATACAACTGGGAGTACTGAAGCTTGCAGAGTAATTAGCTCTAAAAACTGGAGGAAATCAATTGTACCTTCTGCCTCAGCTGTTGTCTCAATATAACAGGAAAAGTTGGTCTGTGCAAGAATCCCTGCCTTCCCCATGGTAAGAAGTATGGAATGGCTCTTTGTGGAAGACAAATTATGTCAAAGGCTTGATTCTTTTACCAAAATACACATGTGTGGTTTTTAAATGAGTTATAGACAGCAGGAATTTTGCATTCTGGCAGGAAGCTTTAAGTGACTACTGAAGGCTGGTATGGAAGGGTTTTAAATTCCATATAGTTTGCTTCCACTCCTCTTATAAGTTGTCCAGTGTAACTTGTTAGTTGTGATCTCATCTGTGCTTCCTGAATATTGATCAAATGGGTATCACTGGCACGTGAAGTCAGATGTGATTTAGTGATCAATACACCCATAACATCCACCTTGAATCCTAGGGTTTTATTTCCTAGATGAGGAAAAATTAAAAATGCACTTTATCTAGAAGACAGGATTCCTCTTGATCAATTGCTTTGTTCGATTTAGTCTCTTACTTTGCTTTTGAAATAAAGCTCCTTAGGTATAGGTTTTTATTATCCAGTTGCTCCCTGTAACTTTGAAAGCTACCCAAAAGGAATTTTTGTATTTCATAACTGTCAGGCAGTTCAAAGGGACATCTTCATAGCTTAAAATTGAGCTGGATATTATTTTGAAGGAGTGAGAGACATAAGTATGTTTATCCTGGCAGATGTGAAACTGGAAAGTGCAAAGAACCTTCCATCCTTTTTGTGAGAGGTGAAAAGTGGCTGAGATGTCACATAATGTGATGTGACTTTGAACTTTGCTGCTATGAACAGCCTGCTAGCACAGCACTCCCTACTGATGCTTTTTGAAGTGGAAGTGTTTTCAAGGCACTATTTTTAAGAATGGCAGTTATGGGAAAAGAGTTGCCAGCTAAATTTCTTACACGCTGTTGATTTGGAATCTGTATTTCTACATCACTGCAGATTAGTTAAAGGTTGAACGTGTTTGTCTAAATATGTTCATCTTCATGTTGTATTAGTTGTAGCTGTTGCTGTGTGTGTTGCAGATTGTTAGAGTAAGTTAGGAATCCTTATTCAAAGTGTAATTTATACAGAGCAGGTTTAGAGCAGAGAACTTGTGACACGAAGTGTTGCCATGGGTAGAACTCTGCTGTAACTGCAGACAGGGATGGAGAGGGATGCAGGTGAGTTTTGTTGTCGAGGGTTTGCTTGGTGTATGAGATCCACAATGCTATGGGGACATGGGGGTTTAGCTTGTGCTGAATCATTCCTGCAGCATATCCTGCACACAGTCAGAGAATCTGGGAAGGAACACAGGGATGGAGCAGAGTGGAGGCCAGAAGAGAAATTTTACTATATGTGTATTATAATATATATGTGAGAGGTTAAATATATGAGAAACACATCATTTTATGCCTCATTACAGATGCAAGTGCTAGGGATTAAAATGACAAGAAATGGGTTTCTCCTATATGTCTCTAGAGTGATAAGTTTGATATTATCTCTTCTGATATAGGACACCTTGATGTTTGAGTCCATGGATGAAAAAAATACTAGCCCCAAAAATGTCTTTATCTACTTATACAGGCATATATGTAACTTTGTTCCTAACTTTCTGACAGTCTCTGTTCATTTCCCAGAGATTCAAGGTCTCACAGTCCCCTGTAAATTTCTTGCTATGTTGTAGCACTTACTAATTATCCATAGTTGGCTGCTCTGTTCAGTTTCTGAGCATTAGAAACTGGTCATTTGTAGTGCACCAAGCTACTGCCACACTACCATTGATCAGCAGTTCTGGCAATCAAGAATCATAGAATAGTTTGAGTTGAAAGGAATCTGGGAATGTGTCCAGTCCAACCTGCAGCTCAGCATGAGCTCAGCTCTGAGGTCAGAACAGGTTTTTCTAGGACAGACAGTGTGCAACCTGTTAGTTCTGCTGCTTGGCTGTCCGTGTGAGGAAGAGGTTTTTCCTTACATCCAGCCTGAACTGCTTGCTTGGGTTGTGAGTCCATTTTTTGATTTCATCTGATCCACTTTGAAATGTGTTAAATGTGTGCCATCTTTCAGTAAGGCTGTTACACTTATGGTCCTTCTCCTGGGCATCATGAAATGCAACTTGATGAATGAATTCTGAACTGATTATAGTAGGAACTGTTTCTGCCCTGGATAACCTTAGGCTGTTCAAGGACAGTTTCCACAGATAATAATGAAAACAGAACTTAAGTTTGTTTACTAATTTTTTCAAAAGTAGAGAGTAAATAATCTCTTTTATAACTTGTGCTTATTTGTTGACTGGATATATAAATCCTGTATTAAAAAGATCCTATCACATTTCAGTAAGTTTTTAATGCATTGTGTGTAACTTTTTTTGTTGCTAATGATATTTCTTTCGTTTCATTTTTGCTTAAGCTAATAGCACTGCAAATGTTACATTACAATTAGTTACTAGAAGTGGTTCATATGAGCAAATATAAAAAGATTTCTAGAAACTGAATTACATCTCAGTTTTAGAAAGCTTATAATATTTGCTGTCTGCAGCTGGTGACAACAAAGCTGCCAGTCCTGACTTCTGGAGAGGAGTTGTTCTCTGTCTCCAAAAACAGAAATCCACACAGAAGTGCTTTAGGAGTGTTGACATCTCCTGCTGCTGGGCTCCCCTCTGTGTTTTGTGAGCACAGCCCTTGGGTTTCTCTGCTGCAAAAGGGTGTCTGTGGCCTGCAGGAGGTGCACAAAGTGTGTCTGTGCTGAATTGGGCACATAAAGGAGCTCTAGGCTGTGTGAAATTAATTTTTATGCTGCTGTTCAAACAGGTCTTGTGTTGATATGTGTTCTTTAACTGCTGTCTTACTGGTGAGGTTGTCATTTAGTTATTGGCTTAGATTTGTCTTGTAGCTCGGAGTAAGTGTTACAGAAATGGTTACCAAGAGTAGAGAGAATTTCTGAGGCAAGAAATTATGCTGCTCTTGAGACATGATTAAAAGCTCTTGGCTTCATGTAGCTTGGAGCTGCTACTTTAAATAAGAATAATCTGCATGGATTGCTTCTGTTGCTTCATCTGAAAAATTCGGATGGTTATAATCTACTTCCCATCTTTTCCTTTTCCTTTTCCTTTTCCTTTTCCTTTTCCTTTTCCTTTTCCTTTTCCTTTTCCTTTTCCTTTTCCTTTTCCTTTTCCTTTTCCTTTTCCTTTTCCTTTTCCTTTCCCTTTCCCTTTCCCTTTCCTCCTTTCCCTTTCCTCCTTTCCTTCCCCTTCCCTTCCTTTTCCTCCCCTTCTGTCTTCCTGTAGTAGGACCCTTATTTCAGGGGAATTCTGAGCCCCTGGCTTGTTTTAAATCACAGTGGATGCAGTTTTCCCATGCCTCACCCCACACTTGTTTATCGGAGAGTGCACTGTGTGCCCAGGTGCTCTAAATCATTCTTTAAAAAATTTACTTTTTTTTTATTCCTAGACAGATACTGTTCTCATTAAACATACTTCAAATCTGTGTATTTTGTACGCCTGGCATTTCCTAGAAGCACCTCTTTCTTCAAAAGTCGATGTACATGTGAGATTAACTGTAATTTCATATTTAAGCCAGCTTTCTTAAATTTCAGTAAGGGTGAATGTATGCACAGCTCTCACTATCACAGGCTCTAAAGGCCTTTCATTAGAGTCTTTTCTTTGTCTGCATTCTTTTATGTGCTTTTAGAAGACATGTTTCAAAATGATGCACATAGAACAGCTCTGTTCTGAGTCTTATTTTCAGAAATAAGTTAATACAGTAATTTTCTTACATTAAAATCCTGTCAGTACTTAAACACATTTAATTTCAAGATGCTTGGTATATAAGTGAGAAATTTGTCCCCAAGTATTTGATATAAGCTGAGCAACTTTCAGAATTTAACTGGAGAAAATTATTTTTATCAGAAACTTTGGTTTTGATATATGAAAATTCTATTGAAATATGAAAATACCACACAAATTTGGAATATTCCTGAGGCACAGCTGGAAAATCAACAATTCCATGTTGGGACTGTGGCTGTTAAAGCATATTGTGTTTCACTCTTTGGGGGAGGGTTTCTTTGCACATAATATTTGATTTATATTTGTTGTTAAGATAATTTGCTTTCTTTCAGAATGCAGGGACATTCTGCTTCCTGTGATTACAAAAGAGCTGAGGGAATTGCTGGAACAGAAGGAGGATCAGCAGCTCCAGGAGAGGAAGTACTGTGTGGAATTACTGAACAGCATCCTGGAGGTTCTGAGCTGTCAAGACCCTGTGAGTATTGATGATGATGATGTAGAGAGCCCAAGTCTGTAGAAAGCCCAAGCTGATTAGAAAGTAAATTATTGATGATGATTAATCGCTTTCAAATATTAAGACAAGTCAGTGGCAAATTGAACTTTTCTCCTATTTTTCATAAACTTAAACCAAAGGGCAGTTGAGGTATTAAAGGTGAGTACTGACATCTGAGTATCCAGCTGGAGATGTCTCTGCTCATTGCAGGGGGTTGGACTACCTGACCCTTCAAGGTCCCTTCCAACCACAACTTTTTGATTATTCTATAATTATTTTAATTATTCAGAATAAATTTCAAATTTCCTCTTGCTCCTTTCATAAAAACCCCTGTAGTTTCTGACACAAATGCTTTTCACTGTACAAATATTGTAGGATATGGTTTCTGCTTTCAGCAATATCTGGGTAAAACAGATTCTTTGCTGTATTTCACTTGGAGACTGCAGTTTCTTTCTCAGACTTCTGAAATTTTGGAACGCTGAAATTTTCATCTGGGTTGTTCTTTTTTATCTCATTTAACAGAATATCAACTGACTTTTTAGTCCCTCACTTTTTAATTAGCAGTAGGTTATTCAATGAAGCTTCTCAATAATTTGAGGAATTTATTCTGAGAAAACCTCCTGATTAATTACATTAGGAAAGCTGTATTTTTCCCGTGAATATGTGCTGATTTTTCCTCAACTGTAGTTTTCTGATACATGTGTTCAAGCTTTGCAGACTTTGGATTAAGGGGAGTTGTCATTTTAGGAGTTTTTCACTGTGGCTCCTTGAATCATTTCCTAATAAATGAAATCATTGCAGAATATATCTTGATTTCATAAAACTCTTTGATACTGCAGAGGCTTTTCAGTTGGCACGGGGCAATCTTTCCATGTGTATTATGAGCTATTTGCCTCATTGGTTTAGACTTAGCAGTTCAGGAGGGATTGATCCAAGGAGATACCAAAGAGGTATTGGAACATTTGAATTTGAATTGTAATTCTTAACAGAAATGATGAAAGCATGATAGGGAAAAATTGAAGTTATCCTCTCATAAGGCAACATAACCAGTTTTGTTACTGTATCCTTTAAAAGGTAAAACGCAACTCTAAAGCAAAATGGAGTAATACTTTCTCTGTGTGTACCATATAAATGAAGTTTATTTTTGAATTTAACACTTGCTGTCCATAGCAGCAGTTGCTGACATGTCAAAGGCTCATTAAGGCCTACTGAAAATATGGGTTTGTAGCTCATCTTTGTGTGAGTGAGAACTTTATGCAGAACAGCAGAAGAATTGATGAGAATTTAAGCACATGCATTAAAAGCATATATATATATATAGACATTTGTTCGACAGCAGTGGGTTTCTTCAATAGTTTCTTTCAAGGAAGGTAAACTGGAGATTCTCTCTGAGATGTTTGGGTCACAGTTACCTACAGACTGTGCTTGCAGTGAATACTGATGCATTTCTGATATAAGGAGAAAAGCCCCTTGGGGTAAGTTTAAATCCAGCAGTGGTATCAGGACATGCTGAGCCCTCTGGAGGCATCATATCTAAGAAATATTGTAGAATAGTTGGGATGTCAACAAAAGAACCAGAGGCTTCTGTTGCCAAAAGTCCATACCCTGGCCTGCCTCTGGCAGTGCAACTGCTGGTCAGAGAAAATATGGATTTTAGAATACATTAAGCATGTGTCATTAACTGTAACACTGGGCTTTGTAATCACAGCAGCAAATGTGTGGCCATCACTTGTAGCTTTTTCTTTCCTTGATGGAGGAATCCAAGGGTTATCATCTCATTTTTTAACCAAACACTGATCCTGCTTTGCAACCAAGAATCTGCTATGGAGATGACTTATCTGAAGGAGGAAAAAGGAGCAAAGGAAGGGAACACAGCAGCATCTAAGGATGACACAGTCATTCATCTTTAGGAGCCACCACAGATTTCTCTAGAGTATAAAACGTTTATTTTCCAGCTAAAGTGAGAAATGTAGTTCCAAGGCCATATTTGCCTTGCAGCAGGAAATGCTTTGTAACCTGTAGGCAAATGGAAAGGGCTCCCATATAGGCAGGTTATTGTTTAGGCAATGTCCTTCAGGATGCCTTTGTTCAGGGTGATCTAGATACAGACAATTGGTTTGGTAATTAACCAAATTATTTCAGCTGGGATTACACTTGAGCCCTAGGATGAATGCAGTTTTCTATTCAACAATTCATTCTCTGTATTTCTTAGCCTCTTTCTAAAAACATGGATGGTTTGACCTGCTGGAGGAGAAAGCTTCAGCCTTCAATGACAGAATCATTTACAATATTAATAACACCAGTGTCTCGTCCCTGTATCTCCTGTTTTTTTCATCTTTTTAGAGACACCTGGTTTCAAGCTAGCATTCAAAACTTTTTGGGAACTTAACTTTGATATTTTTGCATTGCGTTTATTCTGTGAAAGTCACAGAAATAGAACACACACAAAGGACAGGGAAGAACAAACAGCAGTAGTTGTTCTGTTTCGTGTGGTGAAAATTTATACCGTGAGGTGATCTTTGAAGTTGTTACAGAATTTTTGAAGAACGTATTTTCTTTGTCAAAGGAAAAGATATTTTGATATTTCCAGCTCTGCTCTACTGCTTTGCCTCACATTGTTTAGCGAGTGGGAACATGGGAATGATCAGATCCTTGTGTTCAAATGCTGTTTTCTTCAGCTGCTGCCTCACTGCTGGGTTCTGCAGGTAGCCAGTGTGTTGTTAAAAACTCTGTTTTGTGTAGTGTTTGTGTGTTTATTTGTATGAGTAGACAGTCACTGTTGGGCGTCTCAGTGAGATGCTTAGGTTTGATTTTAAGATTCCTTTCCAGCAAACAGCTTTTGTACATCAATGGCATTGTTTTGACTTAATTGTGTCTAAAATTAGCTTCGAGACTGTGCACAAGCACCTGTGAAATAGAGTTAAATCTCAGAACTCCAAGTGAGTCACCCATGAAGGTCATAGTGAAATCAGTGACTTTTTGTTTCTGTTCTAATTAAAACCCCTTCCCTTTTCCCTCTTGACAACACTTTGTTTCATGCAATCTGACAGTCCTTCATGAGCTGACTTTGTCTCTAATCTCACATATATGCTATACTTTAATATTTATTGAACCAGAACAATTTTTTATTTATAGTACCTAGAGAATTAAATGTAATGATAAGTGCTTTCTCTTGGAATCTACAGTGAAATCTTGGTTAAGACTATAAGTGCAAGAGAGACGAAGGATCTTTTCCTGTTCTGTGCCTTGTCAGTAATTGGCAGCAGTTGCATTTTCAGCTGTTTAGCAAACACTAGCAAACAAGCCTGGAAACATTTTAGAATTATAAAGAAATTTTTAAAGCATTTGCCTAACTTATGGCAGATCTTAAGGCTTTGACAGAAGAGAATTTCCAAGGAATGTAGTCAGAAACACTGCGTGTTCTTTCAGGGCCAATTACCTTAAGGTCTTCTGAGGAGACTTTTCAGCCAGAACAATGCAGGATTATGAACTATGGTTTATAAAAGAAATTGTTATCCTTTTCTATGTGCCTTTATTTGTATGTGTGTCAAAGAGGGAATACAAGCTACAGAACGGGGTGCACCAGAGAGTGATCACACAGCATCTGGTGGTGTAGGGTTCATTTCCTCTGTGGCTGCCCATACAGTGCCATGGTTTAGATTTGTGGCCAGAGCAATGTTGATGATGCAGCAATGAAATTTTAGTTATTGCTGAACGGTCCTTGCCCAGTGCCAAGGCCTCCTGTGATTCTCACTGAGCCCCACGCCAGGCAGGAGGGCAGAGCTGGGTGAGAGTTTGGGAGGGGACACAGAAGGGACAGCTGAAATGAGCTGACAGAAGTGTTTCCAAGTGATCTCAAGCACAGGTTGTGTAATGTTGGAATTCCCAGGCAGCCATTCAGTGACTCCCTGTTTGCCCCTGTCCAAACAAACAAACACTCCATCAGACTCTAAAGTGCAGGGTTGACTGAAACAATGGAATTGCTTTTTCCATCCCAGTCCTGTAGTAGTTTGAATTGAAGATGAAAACTAAACCAAACACTGTCTGCCTTTACCCTGGGCAGATATTTGTGAAAGAGAGTGAAATTTGGTTTGGTTTGGGTTTTCTGTTAACCAATCTGAGTGCCAATATGTGCCCAACAAGGAACCTGGAGGTGTTTGAGTTCTGTGAGTGTTTGAGTGTCCCTCCTGCTGACCTGCCTATAGAGCATGAACTCCTACTGTTCCATGCCTTGGTCACCCAGAATATCTCTTCAACAGGGAAGACAAACATTTTTGATCATCAGATTTAATTAAATGGAATCATACAATTAATGTTTTCCAAGGGAACATTTATATATTATATAAGTAGCTAATTTAGCTCCTAAAAAACTCTTATGCTTAATCAATGGACTGAAGCCAAATGATGGTGAGTTTTGCCATGTCATCCTTGTGAAAAGAAATATGATCTGAAAAAGCACATAGCAGTGGGTTTTTAGACTATCTTCTGGAGCTAGAAGATGTAAGATAAAATAAAAGCTGAAATCTCATGTATTGACAATGTGAGAAAACAATTTTTGCTAATTTAACAATGTCAGTATTGAATGCCTAATTGTTTCTTAGATTATCAAGAAGAAAAAGAGTCTCAGTTTGATACAGAAACCATTTTATTTGCTAATGTTTCTCTGAAAATTCAAAGGTCTAGCAGAAAATAACCTTTGTGTGCTTGAGCATATGTGATAGTCTTTCCAGGAGAGGTTTGTTATGTGCTACTTGTGAATTAAGAATAGAGCTCATCTTTAATGATGGAGTCAGGGCTAAATGTTAAAACTCATTATGCAATGTTCTGAACTGTTACTAATTATGGTATAGCACATACTGAAATGTGGAAGTGAACTTACATTGTATGAGCCCTCATCTTTGAATTTAAAAAAAGGGAAACTAATGAACAAATTACCTCCCTGTGCTAAGTGCTTCTACAAAGTTTATCAGTTTTGGCTGTTGATTTTTTTAAATTATAATTGTAAACAATGTTATAAAAACAACAAATGTGTCTTCTGTGCAGCCACTCTCAAGTGTAGTCTTGTTATAAACATAGGGCTGTACCAGAGAAAGTGACATTTCAAAGAAGGAAACACCAAACACACACAAATTATTCTGTGAATACTGTGTTCATTTATAGAATAGAACAACTTCTGAAATGCTGTGACAGGTGAGGAGATCACTTCAGCTTCTGTGTCATAGTCAAAGGATAAAAGAGGACTAAATGGTAATAGTAAATAAATTGCCAGATGTGAGGAAAGTCCCTGTTTTTAGGTGTGTGGCCTCATCCAGAGCAATCAGAATAAGAGAAAAAAAAAATGGGAGAAAATGTTGGCTGACTCAGAGGACAAACAGAACCCGAAGCAGTTTCTCCTGTGGTGATACTGGAGCTCAGCTACCTAAAACATCATTAAGAACTTGCCATGGTTCTGTAATTGTGGTACTCTTTCCATACTATATCTGACATTAAATAAGGGTCTTGGTGTAAGCTAAATATCCTTTTCCACCAGAAATTTGTTTAGACTTTTTCTTCCTTGCTGCATGCTGGTTTCCCAAGTTGTCTAGTGATCAGTAAGGTCAGTGGAACTGGTGAACCTAAGTTTATTCCCACTTACTCAGAGTTTTAAAATACATAATCCAATGTCCATCAGGCAACAAGAGCAGTACTTGGGCTGACCATGTCCAGTTTGTGCCCCTCCAGAGCAGCTCGGGTAAATGAAGACAGTTTTCTCCTTTAATAACTCTGTATTTTTGACTGCCAGGTAAGAATATTCCTGAGCTGCAGCCTGCCCCAGAGCACTGACAGATGTGAAGAGCTGTGAGACAATTTAACACATTAACTGTACCAGGGTTAAGCCACAGACTTCTCAGTTAGGGGAGAACAGGAGTCCTGTGAGTGAGAGGTGGGAAGTGACTGTTTGAACCAAAAACCAGTTGTGGAGTAGATTGGGCTGAAATTGGACTGAAATTGGACACGAGTATTCCACTGAAATTGCTGGAACTAAGGAGCAGTGTGAGCAAGAGGAATTAGTGCTGCTCTTTCAATAGGGCTGTTAGATTGTACCACTTGAACTGTCAAAATGGAAATAATTGGTTTCTTTTCACTTTTTTAAAAGAGTTATGATTATAATATCAAAACTCTGTTTTTTTCTTTTGCAGGCTTCAACTTATCAGCATATTCAAGAAATAATGGTGCAGTTACTGCGCACAGTGAACAGAACTGTTATTACAATGGGACGAGATCCATTAATTGTGAGTAATATTTTAATGCATTTTCAATGCTTTGAAACTAATTTTATAGTTATCTTGGAAAAAATGCAAATTTAGTATTTGTGGAGTCCTTGTGAAATTTTTTTTAAATTTTAAAATCTCAGGCTTTACTCTTTTTTTATTCAGCTGTGACACTGCAGTCACTGTCTTTTGAAGTGTAGTTGTGAGATGGGAACATTCTTTAAGAGAAAAAATGATAAACAGAAAATTAATTGATATTTGCAAAAAAGAAGAAAGGTTTAGAAACCTGCATAAAGGACACGGTTTAAGACATTTGAAAGAGTATTTCTACTAAATTAAATCTAATCTACAGTGAAATTGTCTGAGTAAAACTAAAAAAAAGTATCTGGGCATGTGCTGACACTAAACACTTACCTGAGACTTTTTTTTTTGTGGAGATTCCATGGTTTAAAAGTTATATTCAAGGACAGATTCTGCAATTTATTCAGATTTAAGTACACATCTCCTGAGTGCTCCTCTGGATTTAGACTATTTGTGAGAATGCAAGAAATTTATCAGGAATTCAGAGCTTGCCCTTCAGACTGCGCACTCATGGGAAGATTATTTTTAATAGTTTGTCTTTGGAGATTTATTTCATTCTGCAAAATCATAGCATCATTTACTTGATGGTTTTGGCCACAAGGGGTACATTGTGTGCTTTTTAAAATGCCCTGTGTTTCCCTGTTTATTTCTATTGCAAAGCCAAAGTAACAGTTTTAGTTCATTGCCAGCCAGAGCATGTGTGCCTCCTAATGATCAGGCTCCTAATAATTGAGGAGACTAATTGAGTTCCTCAGAGGAAATATTTGCCAGTGGTTGCTCTGAACTCCCTGGTGGGTACATCTGCACATTTGAGACATTGTTGTAGCTCTTTATCTGAACTCCAAGCTATTGCTGCTCATGTGGAACCCTCGGGCACATCCATGGTCACAAAAGGAAATGGTTTGGAATTAAGACCATTAAGAGCAGTGACCCTTTCAGTTCTCTAGAGTGCTTGAAAATGCTTTCTGTACTCACAAGGAAGGCATGATATGAGTGTTGTGATGACCTAACCAGTCTGTTAAGGAGTATTTCTGGATACCACAAATGGCACATGAGGAGGCAAAAGGAAGCTGTTGTAATCCTGCATAAAAGATCCATTAGGAAACCAGCAGGAAACAAGCTGGTTACAGTAAATTGAAATGGCTTGGAAAACTTCCCCCCCTCATCTACTGTAATTTCTTCAGCTGTTTTAACCTGAAAGCAAGAAATTCAGTGTGAATTTTGAAATGTGGTTCTCTTGCTTCTCATTATGTTCATGAGCACCTATGCTTATGTGTATATTGGGCATTTTAGAGGTTTTTCAAAGCAGAAATCCTATAAATCGCTGTATTTTCTACAGCTGAGGCAACACCTCTCAACAGAATAGCCTTTTACATGCAAATAAATTGTTTGTAATAAACAGAAATCTTTAGTATACAGAAAGAACTGCCAAAAGAAGCTTTTTCCATGCTCTGTGTGCTACTTTAGTTCACCAAGTTAATTTTCAGGTGTGCTTTAACCCTTTTGAGAGGGTCAAACTTGCTGTGAAAGCCCAAGTGCTTGATCTTTTGAAAATGAAGTGGAGAGTCAAGAATTATGTCCTGGAGAATGTTTAGATGAGTTCAAATTGCTGAAAGTGTGGTGAACTCTGCAAAAATACAGGTGGGAAGTGTGGAATTGCTGCAGCTGGGTTGTGCAGCTGAGGTTATACAAGTATATGTAACATTTCAAATGGGGCTAAATCTATCACTTCTAGGAGGACAGAAGGTTGCTCTTCAGATTCTCAAATCTGTTACTATATATGTGAACATTGCAAGTATTTTTATTAACTTCTGCAGTGTAATTTTCTATTACTTGAAAATGCCATGGAAAGTAACGTTAATACTGATTTGTACTGATAAAAACAACAGCTACAATTTACAAGACCTGTAATTCCTTGCAAGTTGCACCTGACAGATAACTGGATTTGATTCCCCTGAGGGGTTTTTTGCTTCCTGACAGGGATAAGCAGGTTAATTTTCATATTCAGGTGTTCTTTTCACAATCTCCTGGCTTGTTGGCAGAGATTTGGGGTTGCCTGGATCTTTTCTTGCTGCGATGCCAGTTAAAGGGAAAGGGAGGGTTCTGCCTTGGGCTGAGCTGGTAAGAGCCTGCTGGGAGCTGTGTTTGTGTAATTACTGAGAAGAGTCAGGCTCAGAAAGAAATAATCTCCCCAGGAGAAGGAGGTGGTGGTGGAAAGGTAATTTGGCTCTCTGCAGCTACTGCAGAGAAGACTTAGTTAAATGCCATTCTTGCCTTCATCGTGGTGTTTTAGCAGCTGAAGGCTTTAACAGCTGCTTGGTTGTTTTCACTCTTAATACCCCAAAAACCTTGACTATTTGTAGGTGCAGAAGTGCTTCTACACTTGTCATGAAGAGGAACAAGTTTATTGTCTGAAACTGGCTATTCAAGCTTTACCTTGAATTCTTCAGAGAATTGGGACTTTTAGTTAAAGGTCATTGTCAGGCAGTGAAGTCCTGCTACAGGAATCACAAAAGTCAAATTTATAAACCATGGAGAACACATAAATACTTGCTTTCAGTCTTGGCTTGGTTAGGTAAATAGAAATATCATAAATCCACCATATGCACCTTTAAGGTTTCCTTTAGTACTTCCAAACCTGATTTTGCTCACAATATCAGTTTAACAGGATGAAATAAGTGTAGCTATGCTACACAGAGATGTTTTAGACAGTATTTATATCTAATATTGTACAAATAAAACTTTGCCAAAAAGAAATCTGTGAACTCTATTAAGCAAAGCTACTCTAGAGCAGATAACAACCACAGAAACTATTTGCAGAGCTGCCATGGTTGGAGAATTTGATATGTTTAAATATATTCATGGTCTATCTATAAGCTTCAGCTCTTTTATTTGATATTTCAGTTGACATCCCTGCTCTACCTGGAAATGCTGTAGAATGATTCCATGAAATGCCTGTTAGTTCTCCATTTTTCTTTCCCGAAGAACAGCTGTTCCCTTCCTTCATAATCTAAGTGTTGTTTATTATTAATTGACTCCTGAAGCCTAATAAAAATATGTCACTTTATTGCAAAAGAGAACATCACATTTAAAGGGCTTAGAAATATACAAAATATACATTAGAGATTAGGTGCCATTAGGAAGATGCTGTGTGTCTATGCTGGCAGGATTCCTATAGTGCACAGAACCATCAGAAGCCCTACATGAACTGCTGTTATATGAGACAAAGTATTTTATTCATACATTTTTAATTTTCAAAGAAAGTTAGTTTGACTCCATAAAACAACAATTTCAAATACAGTAAATTTGGAATATACTGCATTCTGTGCAATGTTTTATATATAGCATATAGCATTTAAATATATATTTCACAGAAGCCCGCAATATTTTTGTAATCATGTGCTGTCAAGTAACTGTGGTTTTTTTGGGTTTTCTGACAACTTCTTGGGGGTTTGTGGGTTATTTTTCAATTTTATTTAAGAATATGTTTGTATTTCTAACATTTCTTTCCTGCTCTGGGAGCTGTTTTTAGGGATTGTGCTGTAATTTTGTAAACCAGAGAAGTTTTTTGTAGCCAGTACATTTATCTTCCAACAGTCTACCAATTTCTACTGCTCTTCCAATCTTCACACCATAAATTGTGTAGTGTGTATCTGGTACTTTTCTATTTCCTATAGGAATTAATAATTAATTACAAAAATACTTTTAAAAATATCAAACAAAAAAACAAACCCAAATGCTTTCATATAGCCAAGATTCTCCAATTATGTGTTACAATGCTCTTAAATTTTGATTATTTTCTATTGCTAATATATGCACATTTTAAAATCTAAACAAAACAGCAACTAAGCAGCATTACCCTGTTCCAGTTCCTTGTGCATCCATGACTGACACTTCCAACCATCATCTTTTAGTGGGACAAAAGCCTTTTGTTCCAATGTTCTCTCTCAGGTTTGATGTAGAAAATGTTTTGAGTGTCAACCACTGTGGGAATGGCTGGAGGTAAAAACTCCTTGCAGCCTTCCTGAAGGAAAGTGCTTCCACAGCACTGGAATTTCATGTTTTCTGTCAAGGCAAACAGATGCCTTGAAGGGGGTGAGGTTGAAAATTCTGGGCAGAGGGAAGGCTGAGAACAAGTGGATGTTCCTGCATGGCTGAGGCTCCTCTGGCCTGGAAACCTCCAGTGCTCCCCTGCTGCTCTGTGGGCAAAGGTCACAAACAGAATTTCATATCCACTCCTGGATGATCCAGACTTTACTGACTGAGAGACAACTCAGACCCACCAATTCAGGAATCTGGAAAACAGAAGCTCATTGTGACTGGGAGATTAAATATTGGTTATGGTTCTGAATTGCATCAAGCTCAGACTTAAAGCATGAAACTTGTAAGCACTTAAATCAGTGTATTTCAGATTTTTATGAGTATTTATGTTTCTTCAGGTCATAAGAAAGAGCCTTACTTTTAACTACCTTTGGTTGGACTTTCTTAAACTAAAAAGAGTATTTCTGTTCTTGCATAGTTTTCCTGACCCCAGGAATTGATTGGTGCTATGTGGTGAACCAACGTGCTGTGGTTTGTTTAAATTAAATCATCTGGATCCTTTGAAAATAGATTGAAGGCATCATATGCATCATGTGGGCAAACCCAAAATCAGATAGCTTAAAATGAGCACTTTTTGTGATTGTCAACAAAAAGAAAGGCAAAAAGATTGCTTTTGTAGCATAAATTATTAAAAATCGGTTCAGTACAGAAAAGAACTTGCTGGTTTTCCCAGTGTTACAGTTCTTGGTGTTGATCATTACTATACCACAGGGGACATCGGTCTTAAAATGCTATTTTAATACACAAGAATAATTTATACACTAATAAATCCTTCACTGCATCAATTATGGAGATTAATGTAAAAAAAAGAAAGCTGTTGGAACAGCAGCACAAGTAGTGCATGTACTTGAGTGTAACACGGTGATGTGTTCTGATGTAGTCATTTAATTCTTACCTTTTTCATAACCTCAACCTATTATTGAAGAGCTTTTCTTTCTCACTAAAGGCATCTAAAGACATGTTAATAAAAAATTAATTTCCTTCTGAAGAGCCTCTAAAATAGCAACAGCTTTGTGCCTGTCATTTCTGTGCTAACTGAAATTAACATGGAAATGTTTTCTCAGTATCAGTCCTTTCAAATTTTGGTAAATTAAGCCATGACATATTGCATACTTTCTTTTAAAAAATTAGTTTTATGAAGAAATTAGTTCCTCCAGACAAAATTCTTCTGTGTAAAATTGTTTTTAATGTATTTTCAAATGTGTCATTAACCCTAAGAATTCAAGGAACACAGAAGAGTACAAATGTGTACAGACATTTAAAACTAACATTGCACAATTAATACAAGATGACTTAGAAAAATAGGATGCAGGGATTAATCTATGGAATACCCTGAACCAGAGCCACTTCTAAGCAAAGGTCTGCAGTACATTCCACTAAACTGCTTTTGGGAAACCTTTTCCCCCCTACCCCTCTTATGAAAGATGACCATGGTTTCATGAGCAAAATAATAGGATCACCAATTATAAACTGGGTTCCCTTGGCACACCCTGTGCTTATGGTAACTTGAGTATTTTTGGAGGACAGAAGTAGCTGCATTGACATTTGATAAAGTCTTTTCAGCATATATAATATTTTTTTGTGTAATACAGATCAGTTCACTAAATATTATTTTTATGTTCATTTTTTTATCATGTATTAATTTACATCTTAAGGCAAAAAAAATCTTGGGATATTTTGGTACAGCAATACAGGTCTTAAATGGACAGAGTGGGCAAGTGATTCAGTAAGACAGTAGCCAAAATAGTTCTTCCTCTTTATCCAGCAATTATGTGACGACTTCTGAGGGATTGTGTCCAGTTCTAGGCTTCCAGGTATATGAAAGACATCAATTTGCTGGAGGGACCACCAGGATGGCAGTGGCTGCAGCATGGGAGGTGAGAGGCAATGAAAATTGGATCTGTTCAGTCTTTTAGGAGTGAAGACATAGGAGAGAGGTCTCATTATCCATGTTGTTCTTCTTGAAGGTGCACTTGGACAGAGCAAGATGTCATGGACACAAACTAGAATGCAGGAAATTCAGATTAGATGTTTGGAAAATCCCTGGAACAGCCTGCCCCGAGGAGCTGAGGATTCTTGTCTTTGGAGATACTCAGAACTCAAATTCACTGAACTGGCTCTTGCTTGAGCAGGAGTTTAAGACAAGACTTCCTGTGACATTCTCTTGTTTTACAACTCCCCAATTCTTTTCAGAGAAGCCCATTAAATGCCTGAAACTTCTAAATTGTGGCTTTTTATAATGAACAATTAAAAGGATAGAGTAAAACTTAACCTGAAATTCTTTTGTCTGTTGTGCAATATTAGATGACAGCAACAAAAATATTTCAGTGGGGCTGTGAAACAATTGTAATTGTCTCCTTTGAGGAGAGATTTGTTTGAACAACTTAGGTTTCCCTGAATTTGTTCTTGATGATGTGGTTTGTTCAAAGCTGGATAAATTATTTTCCTTTTAGTCCATGTTGCTTATGAATGGGAGATGAAGGCTGTGTGACATGCTTAGCTTTGTCTACCATTGTTTTTTAAAGTAGAGATTTAAACCTTGTTATTTTCAGAAAGTTGAAAAAAAGGTCTTTACAAAGCATATGAAAGTGTCCTTGGAAAAAAATGAGAACTTCCTTTTGAAAGAAACAATTTCTTTTCTTGAAAATAACATCTTCATGCACCTTTATTCAGTGAGCTGACTTAACTAAATTCAATTATTTTGCTTTTTCAGATACTCTAATTAAACATTCTTAACCTTTGTGATTTCATAATAGCACATTTTCAGGTGTGTGCTCTCAAGCTCTTTCTGTTTCAGTGTCTTTTGAAATGTAAAAGGATGCATGAGAAAGTCAAATCCACCAGAAGCATTTTCTCTTCACCTTCTTTGTTTTTCTCCTTAACTCCTTTTTCTCGGGAGCTGGAGGATCAGGTGGCGGCTTCTGAGGTGAAGCTGGAGCTGGGTTTTGCTCTGCATTGTCCAGTGTTTTCAAAATCTGATGGAATCTTCCTTCTTGTTGTCTGAAGTCATATTCTACACTATGGAAAAAAAAATTGAGAGATCTGTGCTAGTAAGTGAGAAATTCCCTGTTTAAAGAACAGGTGGAAAGGCTGCTTTCCTCATCAGAATAACTTGGTGTTATTCAATGATACAGCCTGGGGTAAGCACAAGTGGTTTAGGAGCTGCTCCTTTGAAAATAAGTTCACCTCTTAATTTTTTTTGAGCGAAGAATTTTTCTTCATATGAGTTGAGAACTCCAACATTGTGCCCAAAGCGATGGGACAAAAATTCAGGGAGACAAAATGAAAATGTACTTAGGATGACCTTTCAATGCATTTTATTCAAAAGTCAGATTTTGATACCATAATCTAACAGTCACATGCTTGTAATTAAAAACTCTCACATGCTTAACTTTGTTAAATGTGAATGTCTCCCACTAGGATACAGGCTAGGAACAAAAATATATGAAATTAGGCCAGTGTATAAGTCTTTGAGATAAGTGGTGTTAGTTAACAGGAAAGTACAACTCATTTCCTCCATTGAAACCCCTAATTATTATTGATGTCAAACAAGAGTCAAGACGTTAATTAGATAACAGCAGATGAGTGCATAGAATTAAATGTAAGGTTCAAAAGAGTCAAAGTGGACAGGAATTAAGCAGTATTGTATGAATTTTCCTTATTTCAATCATCTTTTCTGATCAGGAGAGAGAGTTGTATCAGCTGTGCTTGCTGAGAAGGTTTTAGGGGAGAATAGAAAAGTTTTATTTGCCATAATGGGAAAAAAAGAGCATCATCTGAGGGGGCTGGGATGTCACTTCAAGGCCCTGAACCTGATTTTACCACTGATCAGAAGAAATCTGTAAAGCTAATGAATAAGCAAATCTTTAAGCACTTAATTGTAGTTTTATATAGAATCCATAAACATCATTAAATATTATGTTAAAATTTACTAGAAAATTGTTTCCCTTAATTCAAGTGGTTTGGGGTTTTTCATGAAACTATAACTCAACTGGTAAAAAGAAAGCAGAAGGATTATTTTCATTTAGAAAAGAGTAGAAGCATCTCTAGAACAAGAACCAATGCATAATAAATATTTTAAAAATCAGAAGGAGGATATGAAATCAGTGCCTCTTGCATTTTGTCAGCTTATTATTAAAACTGCAACTTAATACCTTTCAATATTCACAGAGCACGGGTGCTGGAGAATGAAATGTTGGGTTTATAGAATACGTCAGGGTAGCATCTGCTCATGTTCCTGTTTTCCTGCCCTTCTTCAGAGTTTTTAATTTAATGCTGGAGATATCATCTCCAGAGGCAAGAGGTCAATTCAGTCTTCATTTAATACTGCCCATGATAACTGGTTTTGGTTGCTACTTGCATTTGTTTATTACAATACAAACATTTCTATTACATGATCTAGATGGCAAATCCCAAGCCTGGAATCCCTGCTGGGTAGTTAATAAAGCCAAATTTACAGTCACTGTTAGGCTGAAAAGCTCTTTATTGCTTTAGTGATCAGTGTAATCCACACGGGGATTTCTGTGAGATTAATGCATTGTTTGACTCAGGGACTGTTGTGATAAGGATGGTTCAGTGACAGCAACCCAGCACTCCTTGTGCAGGGCTTGCATCAGTGAGGGGTGAGGTTCTTGGAGAGCAGGAAAACTGGGAGCAGCATAAAACTCTTGATTTTATAATCACACCTGTGATGCTGTCTTAGGGGAAAAATACTTGCACGGACATTTCAGGCCACATAAAATACAGGAATTGCACGTGTTTGTCTAGAGCAAACACTGACAACAATTGCTTCTTTCAGAATATTGTCTAATGAACTTCAAATATCAATCATTCAGAATGTTTTTTTTCATAACTACATCTGTGGAACACCTCTGTAAATCAAAAACTATTGTTTCCCTACTGTCTCCTGTTGGTCTCTTAGAAGTGGAAACTTTTTAGAGCACCTGTGTTCTGTGCATGTTCCATTAATCATTGCACTGTGAGCCTCCAGGCACCATTATTGTTGCAAACTACCTGGTAAATCAAAAAGGCCCCTGAATGGTTTTTTGCTTCCTCTGTTCTTTCCTTTGAATGATGGTGTCTGTTGTTCAGGATCTTTCCTGCACTGAAACCATGCAAACTTAAAAACACAGGATATTTTTTTCGAAGAGAAGGCATTCTGTGGTCAAGGATGATATGTGTAAAAATTCTAGAGAGTGACTTGTTCCTGTCTAGTCCCATGAAACACAGATACTGTTTTTTCAGAGACCATGAACAAGTAAAGGAAATCTGTTTTGTCCTGGATCATCTTTTTTTTTTCTAATGGATACAGTCTGTGCTCTTGGATAAGTTATGTAACTTCCCAGGGCATCCAGGGGCTGTGAAGAAGACCTACAGTTTTGCCTCAGAGGAGTTGTGATGTTTAATCTGTGACATGTTAATTACTTGGAAATTTCATTACCAGAGGTTTAGGCCATCAGTATGGGACTGAGCTGTATGTTGAACAGGTTCTAGTGCTGTGTCTAGTTTATTAAACGCTTTAATAAATTTGGTTCATGCAGAACATGCAGTGTAAAAACCTCTTCCATGTGAGTATTTTCTATTAATTATTTCCATTTGAAGTTATAGTCATTACAAACTGTTGAAGATAATGGTCTGCCATGTTCTTTAAAATGTAGGAAAAGGTTTCAGCCTCAAAGAGAAATTCTGTTATCCTTAATTTTTGTAAATGTAATCAAGTAACCCAATATATGGATTTTTTGGCCTCATAACTGAGCTTGCAGAGGTTAGATAATGTATTTGTAAAATCCCTTGCTGAGTGGACAAGATACATGTGCAGTCCAAGACTTTGTACCTGCTGGCTTTGGGGTTGATGTCTGGACAGCTGGAGGTTGTTACAGTGTGTTGGTACAGACCCAGCATTTGGAACATGTGCAGCTCCCTGAACACGGCCCTGCAAAGCCTTCTGGCCATAAGAGCTGAGCATAAACTGCACTTCAAATTTGAGGTACTTACACTCTAATTGCACTCTCTGAAATTAATAACAACTGTGGTTAAAAGTGTGGGAGTTTTGTTTTTGTTTTGCATGTTAACATGAAGGGTAGCTGTACTGGCATTCTGAGAACTGAGAGTTTATCTTTTCCAAGATCTGAAATTATTACAGAAACCCTGGCTTTAAATATGTACTATACAGATGAATTTCATCATCAGAAACAGCATCAGAGATTTTCAAAGAATGCCAGTAATAACACTCAGGAACTTTAGAAGGAAGTTTCTGTTTGAATTCTCCCCAGCCCAGTCCCCCTTTCCTTTCAGCTAACACCACTGTGAGCTGTTTTCTGCTTTGGGGACAAACAAAGCACCTCACACAAACCACGTGGTCTTTTCTTAAAAACTGGGTTTTTTCACAGTTGAGATATTTTGTAGGTGTGAGCAAAACACTGTTTAGTGCAGTTGGGGGATGTCCAGGCAGGACAGAAGTGTGAGGGAGCAGTACCTGTAGATGATGCACGCCGTGTTCTGACAGGTGCTGCAGTTGTTCAGGTCCTGCCCAGTGTGGTAGAAGTTCCTCCTGGAACAGACAGCAGCTCATGAGATGTGGAGTTACAGACACAACAACACAGCTCTGAGTCTCTTATGAACAAAAGCCATTCTGTTCACCACTTCTGTTAGCCCTACCGAAAATTCTAGTACCAAATTCTAAGTTGGAAGGGTTTTTAAAAAAACCCAAACCTTATGAACCTTGTCTTGCACCTTTCCCACCTCATGCTGTTAAGGGCTCTGGTTGTTGGTTCTTGCATGGATCTTGTTATGAAAACACTCAGACATGAGACTGCTTCTAACAAACACACTTTAAAGTGTTTGAAAATCCATGCATTTGCTGTATCATCCTGATCTCTGTCCTTGTGCTTTTCAGTCTTCCCTTTTCCTGTTTCCTTATTTGAGCATAACCAAGTCAGATTTTTACTGCTGATAAGATACAAATTTGGACTGCTGAGAAAACAAGAAAAGTGACTTTTCCTGCTTAACACCAACTAGAGCTGAAATATGGAGATGGAGATGGAGAGATCTGCATTAAAAACAGTTTGAGATTGGTGGCTCATTATGTCTGAAGAAAGTGTAACACATATTTAATGAGTTTTATTTGAATTAGGAGAGATCAGTTGGTACCAAAATAATTTTCTGCTTGTTTTGGGAAAAATGGGAGTTCATGTGCATTGTTGTGCTATCAGTACAAGTGCTTGGAACATTCAGTGTTACTGTGAGATGAATCTGCCAAGGTGGATTGAAGCTTTTCATTGAATCTCAGAGTGACACTTCAAGATAATTGACAAATTTTTTTCTTTTCAGCTATGTGGTAACTGAACAGAAATGGATTACAAATATTGCTGCATAATCTGACCACGCTTCACTGCAAATTAGGTTTTACTATGGGCAGATTTGCAAACATCATTGAAACTTAGATTCTTGTAGAGAGAACTGCATGAAGGGGAGAAGGAGGGGGAGTTCTTTCCTGTCCCTTGCTAAGGAACCCCAGTCAGCTGGTGGCTGGATGAAGGTTACAAGAGAGATCTGATTGCCTCAAACCTTGCTCCTTACCTGCATTTTGGGGGTTGGAGTCTTGAAAATGTTTTTTGCATTTTTGCTGTTAGTCTGTCTACATGGATTTTGTCTCTTGTGTTCAGGTTATTACAAATTTGATGCTAGAACATCATATTGAACAAGCCTCTGAGGGAGGGGAGCTGGAGCTGAATTGTATGGGGAAAATGTTATATGGAACAAGAATTTATGTGGGCACAGTGGAAGCTAATGAAAGTATTTTCATGCTAACAGCCAGATGAATGTTACTGGTTAATGCTTCCAGATAAGAAAGGGCAATATTTATGCAGTAAAATCACATGCTAACTTGGTTTATATTATTTTAAACTTTTAATGAGTGTAAATTCTTATTCGAATTGTGAGTTGGAAAGTTATTCAACAGAAATACAGGAAGTTAACTTCAATTCCCAGCTAAAATACTTGGAAAAAGAAAAAAATTCTTCAAAATGGATTTTTTTTTCCTTCAGAAGTTGTAAGAAAATTGGGGTATATAAAATTGTGGCCTCAGTTCTATCCTGGGTTCTGCCCACATGGGGACAAGTGCAAAGCTCTGATGCTGGGTGGTGTGAGAACATCACACCAGCATCAGCATCATGCTCTGAGCCATTTCTGCAACTGAACCTACACAAAACCCTCAGTGCAGCCTTCTTGTTGTGGTGTTTGCACAGTTTGTGGAAATGTGGAATATTACCTGATTCATTCATTAATTGTAATCAGTCAATCCAACTGATACACATGATCTAAATTCAAAATTAAGGGTGCACTTTTGCATGCGGAAGTGATTTATCTGCATACATGAGATGCCTGTGCTAAAGATGAAATTTATGGTAGCATAGTCCTCATGTTGCTTTATCTTTAAAAAATAAAGTGAAATGGAGCCTTTATTTCCTTGATTTATTTCTGAGTTTTTCAAAGATAAATTGTTTGAAGGATACACTCCTTTACAGCAAAACAGAACTTTAAAGCGTATCCTAGATGCAATGTAAGTAAGAGATACTATTGATAGTTTGGAAAGCTCTGTTAGGATATTCTGAAACCTGTTTTGAGCATACAAATATTAAAAAATGTATTTTGACTTTGTCCAATCTTTAGCTGTTAGTTGCATTTATGGAATTATTATTATTTATAATGCACAATAATGCATGAGCACTGCTTGCAGCCTTGGCTTCCAGTTCCTGTGTCACCATTCTGACAATAAATACAGGGGTTTTTACATTGTTTTGGGGGTGCAGAAGGGAGCCACTCTGAAATCTGAGAGTCTGAAGTGAGTTCTTGCTGACAGCCTTCCCATGCTCTGCCCTTAGTTCTCAGTCTGGCACTCTGTGTGTTTCTGACCTTGCCATGCTTTGAACACCCTAAATCTGAATAAAAAAGGGAGTTGTTAAGCTGGGTCTTGCACTGGATTTAGTAAAGACAGTGTCAGCTAAAGCCAAACTATGAAGGGACTTGCTTCTCTGCTGAAGCCCAAATACCACAGAAAGGGTGTAAGACACATTTTTGCAAACTCATCTTTAAGTATCAGAAGAGCCACATTTTTCAAAGGTTAAAAGAATGCTAACATCTCCTTTACGCTTCTGATGAATTACTAACATTTAAAATGAACCATACCCTTCACTGAGGGCTCTGGATTTTTCCAGGTCTTGGATTACATTCAAAAGGACTTTAATCTTCTCCTGGTTCGACTGCAAGGATTCCTCTACAGACTGCAGCCTGCCTTGTAGGGCGCAGAGTTCGCCATGTGCCAAGTGGATTTGATTTATGTCGTTAATCTCTTTGTTGCTTTGCGGGTTTATTTCATTCCTTGGCGGATGAGACTTGATGTGAAATCCTTCTAAACAGCTGTTACACTGGGAAACATCTGCCTGGGTGGAATTTCTCTCGATTTCAGCGTTACATGACAGACATGGTTTTGATGCGTTACTGCTGGGCAGTGACACTGCTGGGTGATTGTCACTCGGGAACGTCACACAGCTGGAATCTGGCTTGTGCTCTCCTGCCTGGTGACAGTCTCTGAGGAAACAAGGAGATGAACTGAGATCTGATGGAGGTGACACTGGAGTGGTTTCCTTACTGCTGGCATCTTTGCTGGCTCCAGGCGGCTCACAATCGCTTTTCTCCACTTCCCGAGCAGCAGAGTGGGGGTTACATTCACTGCAGTCTGTGGAATTGCTGAGGCAAGGCTCTGCTCTCTCAGAATCAGATGACAGTGTGCTGTTTTCGTGACTTTCATTGCTATTGATGACAGTAGAAGAATGCAGTGAATTACTTGAAACCGTGGTTGTGTCTGGTGCATCCAGGGAAACGCTTCTGTCCTGTGGGAAACTCACATGAATGTATTCAGGCACCTGTGTAGACGCAGTTGTCTTGTCTGACACTGAGAAATCATCCGAGTACCTCGGTCCATTGCTTTGTGCTTTTGATGATCTCTGACCCAAGCCCACCTCACTATTCCTGCATCCATCCTCCAAGTGATTGCTTATCCTTAGGTAACAGAGCTCTGAGGACAGAATGTCTGGTTCACAAAGGTTGCCATTTACCTGGATAGAGTTTGCAGGCTCCGCTGGCATTTCCGTCAGTGATTTGCTCACTGTCAGCTTTTTCCTTTTGAAAACCGGGAAGTGTTTCCTGAGGCTGGGAGAAGTTTGTATGGCAATATTCCGAAGCCCCTTCTGAGCCCTTGGAAAAGTCGGAGACCGAGTTAGCAAAAAACTGTGATCCCTAAATATTTTTGTTTTTCCAGTTGCAAATGCCGTGTCTCGGGCAGGATTAGCTTCCAGCTCTGCCTTGGTGCTGACCCCGTCATCCTTGAACCGAACTTGTTGGGATTTGGTCCTGCGGTGCTGGGGGTGTCTCATAAAATCTGCTGAGTCCAGGCTGTTCCTTTTCAGTAGCACTGGTCGCATTTTCATTTGCTGGGCCATTGAATCACAGTTTAAAGTCTGTAAGTAACGTGTTTCTTTGCGACCCATTTCATTTGACATTTGACCTGGATATTAATATTGTTCCTAAGATACGAATGAACACCTTACTCCTGGAGCTTGTCATGCTTCTCCTTGTTGTTATGTATATTTTCAACTGGCATGTTCTCTTTAGGGATCCTCTTTCAAATTTAATTGCTAATTTGACCAAAAAGTAGGATAAATTAAATATAAAATTTAAGGAAAGATTTCTGGTAGCTTGGGAAAGCAGAAATCCTTTTACCTGGAGCGAACATGGTGTTTGTATTACAAAATTCAACAGGCTGTTACAGTTAACTAATTGAAGGGTAAGGTTGAGTCTATGGCTTTCCTGGTGGCTCTTATTTGACAGCAGCTCTCCATTAGGGATCCAGTTGTTTGGTTTTTTTTTCTGGTGGACCAGTCACATGTGTTTTATTTGCATGTTGTCTAAACAAGCATAATAACTTTTGGGGGCATTTTCATTTCTGATGCATAGTTGTACTGATGGAATAGATCCATTAATACCAAACTGAATCGCTTTCTTTAGAGAGAGTTTTTCTTCCTCAGCCATCTTTTTAATGTGCAATTGAAACGAATCTTCCCAAACAGGTGAGGAAAATGTAACCACTTCTGAGCAGGGCAAAACACAGCATCCAGGGATTCGGTGAGAGAAGTTATTGATGTGTTGTTGTTACTGCAGCTCTTGCAAACACAAGGCAGATCATATCCAAGGGATTGGCTCAGTTCTGGAAATGGGACAGTGGCCCAGGCTGAATGACCAAAAGCAGAACACCAGAAAGTGTTTCCTGAAAATAAAAAGACAACAGTTGTAGCTGAGCAAACTGGCAAACGGAGTGACTTTCTTCTGCTGCCTCCTAGTAACTTTCCATCATCACTGCTTCTGTAACTCTGGCAATGAGACACTTGTGCAGAAACTGAAAAATGGTTTAGAATTTTGAAGTGCCTAAAGCCTTTTTCATATGAAACACAATACTCAAAAAATTGATATATATTTATATAGAACTGATACAAAATATCGTAGGCCTGAATCTGGTCCCAAACGCAGATCTTAAAACTTAAACAGTCAGATTTGGAAATGGCCATTAAATCCTGTTACGGATGAAATATCCAAAACTGAAGAATATAAGTGTGAGTTCTTAATTTGGAGGCAAGTTGAGGTTTGAACAAAACTTACATATTTTTTTTTCTTTTTCAAGTTGTTAATTTTCAAGTGCTTACATTTGAGTACAAGATTGCACCTGAATTCCCAGCATAGTGGTAATTTACTATTAATCCTGTTCCCTGTTAATTCACTGGTCATTTCATTAGCCTTACTACTTCCATTAGCTCAGAACCTTTTATTTAAGCATCGCACAGATTTTACCATATTTAATTTAGAAGAATTGATGAGATGGGTGCAGTGGGAAAGATCTTGTCACAGAATATAGCAAACTGTTATGTAGCATCATGTAACATTTAGGCACTGTAATATAATTTAAGCAAAGTAATAATGTGATATTACTCTATTATAAGGTTTTAGAAGAAAATGAGTGTTGGATTATTTCACTGCAGAGAGAAATGTCACATAAGATATTGAGGAAATAAATATGTGCATTAATACCAAATTTTATTTTTGTGATGTGCATGAGGGCATGGAAATCACTGCAGTGATTTTGCACTGGAAACAAGACTCACAGTAAACAAGTGCAAGAGTTTCTGCAAACAGCATTCCAGTGCCAAGTTCTGAGTTCTCGTTTCATCCACTAATTACCAGAGACTTTTTACAGTTCTGTTTGAGAATTTATCCAAATATTGCAGTAGCATTCTCCCCATCACAGCTGCTGTGCTCCAGGCAGATGGAATACTTTAAAAGTTACACTTGCCCAATTAAATTCCGAAAGAAGCTTTAGAAAGCTAATCCTTTGTGTTTTAAATAAAAGTAAAAAGCCCTTAAGGGTTTTATGAGAGCTCTTTCCTTTGGCTGTAGAGGCATTTGAGCTACATTCCTTCATTCTTAATTTGAAAATTGCTGTTTTAACTCTGTTGATTTTTAGTTACCTTGGCATCCAATACTCTGGGTTTACTATGAATTTTAAGGAACATTTTGGAGCTGTTGTTTATATTAAATCAAGCTGAAAGGAAAAAATATATCGCTAGGAATGTTCAAATATTTGGATTGAAAACCCACACTAGTGAATTTCAGTGAGCTATAGGTGTCTGTGCTTGAGTTAACAAATCAGTGTAACATTGCCAATTACTAAGTTTAAATAACATCTTCCCTTGCCCAGCATCTAACTCTTCATTCTTTCCTGATACAGCAATTTAAAGGTCTTGTTTTGCTCATTATTTGACATTGAAGTAGGAAAAATCCTAAGGATCCATTTCCTACAAATGCTTTCAATTTATAAATGTAACTAATTCATAAAAAAAGAAGATTAAGTCAGTTTTAAATTAATGTCTTGTAGTAATAACAGTTTTAGTAGAAGAAAATTCCTGGAATTTAATTTTCCATGGCTCCATAACCTCACATCCATCTCTGCAGCCTCTTCCTGCCCATCCCTTCCCTGGGCACTGCCCACGGTCCGAAGGCACTGCCCTGAGCCTTGGCTGCTGTGCTTGATCAACTGCAAGGGTTTGTTCCAGTCTTTCCATCCCCTGTTGGACAAATGCCCTGTGAGGTGCTGGACAGTTCATGGTATTTTAAAATGGTGCACATTCCATGCTCCTCTTCTCTGTGTTTTGAGTATGTGAATCTGACTGATGTCATTGCATTTTTTTCTTTTAGGCTTGGCTGATATTGTTAAAGAAAACCTTGACTTTTAAGGTCTCTGAGTGCTTTGCACACACAATTCTTAATGGTGGTAGTTACTCTTCAGTGTACACTTATCCTTGCTCCAGTGAAATTGTATCACACACTGTGATAAGTGAAACCCCTAGAAAACACTCAGGTGCAAAGCCTGCCTCAAACAGCAATGGAACTGCTTTTCCAGCCCAAGGGTTGTGGGTTTGAGTTCTCAGAAATGCACACACAGCTCAGTCAGACTGCCAGGCAGAGGAAGTTTGACAAGACACAGGTATTTTTTAGATAAGTTTTCTTCCATCTTTCCTGCCTCTGCTTTCCCAATTTCTTCAAATTTATTTTTTTTTGGTTCCTATTTCAGTTGAATGGCTGAAGCTGAGGGTAGAGAAGTGCAGCTGGTAAGGATAAATGGAGATTACAGGGAATTGCATGGAGTGAAAAACCATGGAGCAACAGACAGTTGGGATTTTGGAAGAGTGCAGATGTGTGAGTGGTGGTTCGGGGGGTTTTCTGCAGTTTGTGGCAAAAGTTACATATTTGCCATGGTTTTCAAACTCTTTCAGCTGTGTTTGGACACCTTAACTTTTGATTTGACAAGTTGCTCAAAAAATAAATGGTTTTCCTTACAGTAAAAATGTGACATGCATTTGTAGAATTTTGTTTTTCTCTTATGCATGTTTTAAAACCAGTATTTCTTGAAACTAAATGTTTGGACAGATCCTTTTCAATAAATAAAGAAACTAGGTAAAAGTATTTTATGGGAGCTTTCAACAGGAAGATGATTGGTGTAATTTGCCTTCCACTTTTGAGCATCCACACTCCATTTCCCAATTCACTCTCTAGCAGAGGGTTGGAACAAGGTGATCTTTAAGGTCCCTTCCAACACAAACTGTTCTGGTTCTGTGATGGGTGACAGCTGTGGTAGCTGTAAGATAATGCATTCAGACTCAGCAGTTTTCTGTCATGTCTCATTTGTGGTTTGTCCTGTATAACACAGATTTTCTATGATGCACATCTAGATGGACATTTTCAGTTTAGAGAGGCAGCTTGCTGTATTTAATTATGGTTTGTGTTTGGTAATAAGCTGTTTCCTAGGTGGGAGATTGTCAGTTTCTAAGAAATCTGTGTGACTCTCACTTTCCCTTCATGTTGCCAATCCTTCCCGGATTGCTGAACTCTTGCTGGGATCAGAGGCTGCCTGTGGGGGCTGTTGTGAACTGTGTGCTTGTCAGTGGCTGCAAACAGCCTGGCCACTGCAGAGCTCTCCTTCTTTGCAGGTTCATTTTTCAAAACAAAAAATGAGTATATAAAATAAAAGTCCCAATTAAGGCTTTAAGTGCATTGGTTTGGATGTTGCTTTTCTTCCACTTCATTTTCTCTTTCCATCAGAAACTTCAGCAATAGCTGTTGGCCAAGCTGCTTAATTCAGTCATTGCTCTTCTTTGCATAAAAGTCATATTGGGTTTTTTTCCTCAAAATAATGAGAGATGTTGAGGATAAGTTTAGATATGCTTCTGAAATCCCTGGAGATTGCAGTGAAACATACATCACCAGCTAGCACCGAGAGCTAGAGATGGATTTGAAACCATTGGAATTGGATGATGCTGAAAATTGCCTCTTTTTCCTGTCCTTCTTTCTTGCAGAGGGAAATGGATGGAAATGTGCTCAGAGTTCCAGAGGAACTGCATGCAAGGAGGCCTCTGAAGGGAATATTTTCAGATGAAAATGGGTGACAGATGCAGAGCCTATAAAGTAGAAACAGTCCCCCAGAAGTGCAAATTTGTAGCTTGTTGTGATACACAGGAAAAGCTGGCAGGGAACAGGAAAGATGAAACTGCAGAGAGAGATTTTGAAATGGCCTCTGTGCACAGGGGCCTGTTGTTGATCACAAAGAGGAGTCTTATTGCTTTGGGTCCCACAGAATGAAGCACAGAGCTATTTATGAAAGTAAATGTGTTTATTATAAAAGATGGAATAATTTGTGGAACATAGTTTTGTACCTGGAGTTTTCTCCAGTGAACAGCTTGTCTTGTGTAATATTCTTCTATTTCTTACTCTAATTGGGCAGCACACAGAATATCTGTTTCTGTTGGTGTGCACAGCCACAGAGGAGCTCTCTGGATGTTCCTGGATGTGCTCAGTTTTCCCCCACAGCAGTGGTTTGGTAATGCTGAAGGAAATTTTCTTGAGCACCTGAGAAAAAACAACTGATGAAGGCAAGAACTCTTTTACAAATCCTGCTGGTGGGTTTTGTAAGCCACCTCCAGGTGGGATCAAGGTGACTGGAGAAGAGGATCTAACATAGATAAGGAATGCAGGGTAGGATGGAAGCTTCTGTCCTCAGAAAGGGAACATTTCAGTGATGGAAGAGATTATAGGATTTTGTCTCTGATTAATTTTACAGCAAGATTTGAAAACTACTTCAGGTTAGTGAGACTGGGTAGAGAAGATGTTGTGATATTTACTGCAGCAGAAAAGGGACTTAGCTAAGCAAGTTTCAGGGATGAAAATTGAGTGTGGTTTGCCTATAATTTGATTGGGATGATGCAATGCCATTCCACATGAAGTGCTGAAGATGCACTAAGAGATAAAACCATGATGATCTTATTTCTGAAATAACTTTCAGAACTATGGTACTTGAAATTCCCTTATTCTACTTTAATAAAAATAAAAGTTCTTTTCCTTTGAAAAGAAGATAGATTCCATTTTCTCTGTCAGAAAAAAAAAGTCCTCATGGATTAGAAAATATTTTTATCTCAGTGTTTCTTCTGGAAATTGTTCATGCAAAGTTTAGTGGCAGGAGGTAAGATACAGATCTTTATTCACTTAAGAGGGAAGCATTTCAGTCACACATTTATCTACAGACACAAGCTGGATTTCTTTTCAGTGTTAGTTTGCAAAGATGAGTGTACTTAAAACTGAGAAATTTCTCTTGAAGAACTGCTTTAAAGCCTACAGGGAGAGGGAAGTTATCCAATGTGACAGGCTGGGGAGCTGGAAAGTGTCCAAATAGCTGGTTCACAGTACAAAATTTCAGTGCTCCTCCTTGTGTAAATCTTATCAGTTGAAAAAATAGTGCTAAGAACTTCATGTTGCCATCAAAGTATGCACACATTTTACTCTTCAGATTATTGTAGGTTTATATTCAGGTTTAAAATGTTAACAGAGGTGGATGTAGATCTGTAGGTAACCTGTGCACAGGCAGGTTTGCACCTTGTGCTGCTTTGCAGGCCTCAGCATTTGCTTAGAGACAGATCAGTTCATAAAAATAACCTTTTGAGCTTTCTCTTTGGTTGTCAATTACATTGGCTATGCCTGTTAAAACAGCAAAACTTACTATTTTTTCCCAAGCAGCAAACTTAAAAGCTGCATTTTCATGGTTCCTGTGTGACAGTTTGCCACTGCTAGCACCTTTCTCCTGTTGAGGCACTGCTATAAAACCATTTAAAACAAGTATAAAGTCCTTTCTAAAGACCGTGACTTCACCACTTGAGTTGTTTTCATCATTACAGTATTTATTTAATTCTAAAAACCATGCTCTGAGTGTACTTGCTGCAGTCCCTTAGCTTTCAGATGGTTTCTGGGGGTTTTTTTCCAATTAATTTATCACTTCAGATCAAGAATGACATGGCAAAGCTGCATCCAAAAGTATTTAGCAGTCTGCTGTGCTGCAGCTGTGTGCAATGCCTTGCAAGCACTGTGTGTTCAGTTAGGATTCTTCAGGATCTCCAGAACTTTTTTTGCCACTTCAGTGTGTGGGAGTTTCAGTAAATGTAAGGAATCAACTGTTACTCTCACTTGTATCACAAACCTGGAGATGTGGGGAAGCAGTGAGAGAAGAAACCATGCCAAGCTCTCACTGAAATACACTGTCCCATGGTTTCTGTCCCCTATGGAATGGTGGAACCTGGGTGGGAATATTGTGCCAGGCAACAGGGCTGGAATTTAAAATTGCATCTTGAGGCTTTTGTATCTGTGCAGATATCTCCAGACCAGTGGGTGACATCAGGAATGTGAATAACTGGGTGTTTCATCCTCCAGAGGTGCATTTTGTGTACTCAGCTGAATACACCTGGCTGTGCCTCTTCCCAGATGCCAGTTTTGAAAAACATTTTTGGTGTGGGAGAATTGAATTATGGCAGTTCAGACTGGGCTACCAGCAACTGGCTGACAGTGAGTGCAGGAGAGACTGGAATTGTGCTTATTGCCTCTGGCAGGGTGTCTGCAGAGACTGACACTTCCCACAGTTCCCAAATCCTGGCACTAAAAGCTACAGGTAGAGGAGAAACAGAGACTGGGGACTCCTCGGAGAAAATCTCTGCTCAGTTGTGACCCTGGCTGTTTTCAGTGTCACAGGAAGCTTTACTCAGGCTTTGTCTGCAGTGTAGTCTGCTCAGTCAGTCTGATGCCTTGGCACAGCTCCTCTTTGAATGTTTGCAGAAGGGAGCTGGGATATCATTGGCAATAAGGTTGGTAGTTCAGGTTCTTGTGTGAGCTCTGTTTCATTCTGTCCTCAACCTGTCTGGAGCCAGAATTATCCATTCTGGAGGGGGACTGGTGAGGAGTAGAGCAAGAGAAAAACCTCTGTTTATTTTGAATCTCTGCTGTAAGTAATTTTATATCAAAATACACCAGCCTGATGATGTTGAAGAGTTCAGTGACATGTATTTTGAGAGGCTGCAATTAAATAGAGGAGAATTGCATGATAAGTCTTTGTACATGTTTGTTCTCTTCTTCTGACTTTGCAGTTGCAAATTTTAGTTCTGTTTCATATCAACAGTGAAGGCATTAAGAAATTCAAAATTCAGATTTATAAGGCTTACAAATACTTGGTAAGAACACAACTCTGTATTGTGACTGTCTCTTTAACAGCTCAGCAGCTTCGTGTTGCAAATGAATAATGGGAAGGGACAACACAGGTATGTGCTACTTGTGTCTGGTCTGTTGTGCAGTGCTTCTCTTTAAATCCACAAGAAAGGGAGCAGGTTTATTCTCTTTTATGAGCATTGTAAAGGTAGTTTTTAAAGCTGTTTTTAAGCTGTTTTTTAAGTCTGCTTCACCAACTTATCCATAATTCACTGTGACTTTATTCTTTCATTTTATACAACGCTTCTGCCCTGTATATTTAAACAGTCTGCAGTTTAATGTTGTTTGTGAGGTGCACAGATTATTATTATGCAGGGCAGATGCCTTTAAAAATGAATTGTAGCATCATTATTGCCTGACTACTACCTTTTCTAAAGGTAGGGAGAACTTGCTTTTGAAAAGCCTTGCTTTTTGTGAGGAGAGGATTTGAAAGAATCCCACTTCAGTTAATTATTTAGAGCCTGAAAAATAATGGAGCCTTACAATCACTCTCCAAGATTTGCACCACTCCCCATGTAAGGAGCAGCAGGAAAATGAAAGTTTCTCTGCAGTTCATGCTTTGACAGAGACACCCATTATAAGTTACAGCATTATCACTATATGTAGCATTATTTTATATTATTAAAATATTTATGGCTAGATACTGGTTTTACTTTGAAGCAATAGAATAAAAATTCAGTCAAAACTTGTCCCACTGGGGTAAGACAAACAACTGGCTAATTTGTTCTTCCCACTTTATTCAAACAATATTTTTTTTTTTATTTTACTCTTTTTGGTGGTTACTGCTGCCTTGGGCAGATTATGAAAGCTAAAATTGTCTCAGATCTAACAGGTACTGAGAAATGTAGGAATATGGAATGTTCAAAAAAAATGCCAAGCAACTTTTTCTCCTGGCATTTAAAAGAAAATGTGTGTTTCTTCTTTCTCCAAGGCTGGTTTAGTTTCTCATGAAGTTGGAAACAGTCTGAGTCACAAAGGGGCTGCACACTTGGCTGGAACTCAAATGCCCCTGATGCCTGAAGGGCTTAGGGTGACAAGTTTAAAAAAATTTAAACAAGAAGGATGAATTTACAGTTTTTCTATCAACCTTGTAACTAATTGTTTCTCTATATTCAGCTCTTAATCTTGATAATATTTGTTATTTCTTAACATTAAAAAGTCTAAATGAAAATAAATTCTTAAATCTATAAATTCTCAATGTAGAGCAGTTGAGACTCTGCAGTTTGAGGTTTTTGTTGGAGATGCCACAACACCCCCAAGTTGAGGGCTGAGATTCAGTAGCTGGGGGACTTTGGCACAGTGCATAACTCTATAGAAACAGAGGATGAAGGAAATTCTGAGCGACTGTGGCACTTAGGAGGAGGAAATAGTGCATGCAGTGAGATAATAATTAGGACATTTAATGCCATGGCAGAAAAAGTGAGATGGTGACACTTTACTATGTGCTAAGATGGGGAGAGAGAGTGATCTGGTAACACACTAAAGTGTCATACAGTTATATTTATGTCCTACTGGACACATTTAAAGTCAGATGGATCTTGTGTCTGGTCTGTCCTGGAACATGTCCAAAGAGCAAAGGTGCAATCCTGGTTTGCAAAAATAAATCACAAAAGTGTAGATAAACATTTCACTCTCCTCCTGGGAAAGGTGATGCTTCACCTCATTGAGTTTCTAGGATGGCACCACAGAGGGAGGGAGGTGACTCTTTGATGACCTCCTGATGGTCACTAAGGGAAAGATGAACATCTCTGGACACTGCAAGGACTCTGAACCTTGCTGGAGAAATGAACGCCTTGTCTGGGCTACACAAGCTCCCAGTGATCTCAAGAGCAAAACAAAAGCCTGTTTGTTTCCTTGTCTTTTCCATTTCAGGTGTTTCTTAATATCTTATAACTGATTTTATACCTTGTATAAATTTAAATTTTTGTTTTATCTTACAAATTTACATTTAGATAGTCAGAGAAGTTACTAATTGATGATATGTCTAATAAATCTGCAGCGTCCTGAGCTGTGTGGCACCTGCTTGTCATCCAGTGTTGGAGATTTTGTTATTCAGTCTTGACTGAGGCTGGCAGTTTGAAGAAGCCCAGAAGTTCTGTTTGGAGACTGCAATAAGCCTAACTAAAAGGCTACATGAAAATAAATATCTTCAAGAAATTTTTGTATGCTCAAATTATTTTTCCACAAGTGAGGGCAATTAATTTCAAAGAAGACAGGAGACATGCAGCACTCTGTACAAATTAATAGAAACTTAAATCCCTCATATGTTTTGAAATATGTGAAGTCATTAGAAGGTAATATGTAAGTTAATTGCATAAGCAGATGAATATTGCCTTAAACTCACTTTCCCTGTACTTTCTGACCCTCTTCTAAGCATAAGAATGCAGAGTGGCCCAAGTAATTGAGTATTTTACATGATTGTATCATCTCTAGTTGGAGAAGAAAAAAGCAAGCTCTGAAGCAGTTACATAATATGGAATATGGCCTGCTCTGTCTCAGGAACAAAGAGGACCTTTCTTCTTTTGTGTATCCCTGGGATGATCTCCCGGGGCCTGTTAGTGAAATATCAGCAATTTTATAGAAGTTACTTCCTTTATTCATTATTCCATATGAGCTTTGTGTTGCCTTAATGGCCCTGCAATGAGGTTATTTTCAGAAAACTGTAGTGTTTTTTATTTTAAAGAATCATTTCAATGTAAAAGGTCTCCTTGGGAATAACTTCAGGTTTAATTTGGGTAAGTAGCAGTGTGATTCAAGCAAAATACTGCAATGTATTCCTGTGTTATTAAGAAGGCAGGTAAAACATGAAACAGGTAGCTGTGGTTGTGTCTCACTTCAGACATGACTGGACATACAGCTTTTCTAAAGTTTTCCAGAAAAAGTTAAGCAAGAAACCAAATGAGTACCTTGCCACGAAGCTGAGCCAGGCAGGCAACTCAGAAGCTGTTAGAGAGGCTTGGGGTGGGGTTATCAGAGTGAGTTAGCTGCAAAAAATCAGGTGTGTGCTTCAGGTTTTTATGGGTTGGTTGGTTTGTCTTGTAAAATTAAAAAAAAACAAAACCACCCAACAACTGAATGCTTTAAAAAAATTGATAGAAGCCACAGAAATGTTGCCATGTGTAATCTGTCAAGATTGCTTTGTTATTCCCCTAAGTCCAGAAAAAGAGTTATGAGGCAGGAATGTCTAACTGGCAGCCTGAGGGCATGTGTATCCTTGTGTAACAGGAATCGACCTAGTTCAGTGGCAACATCCTTTCCTTTTTTTAAAAAAATAAGTTTCATACGTTGATAGAGATGTCTGTAATCCTGGTGTCGCTTGCTTTGTGAAGAGCTTCCAGAAAATCACAGCATTCTCAGAGCTATTTCTGTTGCAATAATGAAGATTTCTGTCAGCAGACTAACAAGGTTTATTTTCATGCCCTTTGCACGTCCCCAGGATCTTGCACAGGTTTGCACATCAGCCTGTTTCCCCTTTAGCCTGTCTGGGAACACTGCTGTGCCCAAACCTGGGGGACACCACTGGTGCAGGGCTTGGAGCAGCAGCAGGGACATCACTGGAACAAGGGCTGTGTTTGGGCAGGGCAGGAGCCCCTGAGAGGCTACACCCAAACTGGACAATGGTGACCAGTTTTTCAGACAGAGATAAGTCTGGTTTATTTGCATATCAGGGGTTCATTGTCCAATTACAGCTTCAGTAATGAAGTCACATTCCCCCAGTTCACTCTCTCCCCCAATTCACTTTTGTTTACACTTTTCAGGGCCTGAGGCTGTGATGGTGACCGTGGTTCTCAGGCCTGGAAGGATTGTTCTGTCTGAGCAAACTGTGCAGAGAGCTCACTCACACTCTGGATGGAGTGCAGAGTTAGGCACTAATGCACTACAGGGTCTGAACAATATAAAAGCTAAAACTTAAGGCATGAGGGTTTTTCCAGCTGCTGGCAGCAGCCAGCCCAAAGCACTCTGCCAGCACACTGCCCACATCCTGCACACTGACATTCTCCAGTTTCTCTGCCACCAAAGAACCCACCCCCCACACACTGCTGTGAAATTCTGGGTAGTGCTCTCCAATTCAGCACAGTGTGAGCACATTTTCTGTCTTCTCCCAAATCCCTGGGACCACATTTCTGATTTCCTGTTTTCATGCTTGAATGCTCTGTTCTTCCAGAGCATCTGTGCCTTGAGCTGTACAACCTGCTAGGGCCGACCTAATGTCCTGGAACTCTCTAATTGCAGCACAGGCAGACTTTCATGATGGTCTGAAGGGGTAAGGGAGCTCCATCACTGCTCCTGTATTTCAAACTTCCTCCTTCTCTACTGCCTTATTCATTCAGCAACAACATATGAACAATATTAGTTCTCTTCTTATTTGGTTGTAACATTTTTTTTAATATAGGTATAAATTATTTGTAATTATTTGCTAAATATTATTAAAATATTTTAATGTTTTTTGCATTTAACAATCTTGGAGGTCAAGACCTTGTACTGAGAAGATGTCAAACGAAAGACACTTTTACCTTATGTGACTACAGTGCCATTTGAAAAAGGACAAATGGCCTTGGTCTAGCAGTAAATGCTTTATTTTCATCTTTTCCAAATATAAGAAATTCTGTCAGAAATACATTTTTCTTTTAAGGGAAATATTTAAGAAAAAAATACTCTCCATTACTGGATTCCTGACACTGAGCTCTGCAGTCTAGGAAATCTTGTTTTAAGATATAAAATATTAGCAGCTTCCTGTAAAACAAAAACTGAGCAGAACAAGTTACTTTTTCTTTTTCTTCTTAAAAAAACATAGCTTGAAAACTGATAATAATCTAAATGGAAAATTTGATTCCAGTCCCTCCAGCTTCCCAGACTCTTGCCTTAATATTATAATGTTGCAGCCATAGTTTGGAGAGTCTTTGGGCAGGAACCACACAATAGATCACAAGATCCAGGATAAGGAAGCTGTAATGGAACATTCAGCTCAATGAGTTTATGTTAGTTATGGGAAAGAATTTGTAAAACATATCATAATATGTCAAGATATGAGATATCTCTTCAAATATCTTGGAAGTCCTTTTGACTGTGTGATGGCACAGCATCTACCAAGTGCTTGTTCTGTCCTTCAGCTCTATAGAACTCAAAAGACAGAAGATTTCCTGCTTCCCAACAGGTCCTTTGGTATCATTTCAGTGGAGGACTCGAACAAAGATGACACTGCAGACCATGATCTAATTAGTTTTTATGAACAGCTTCAGTAGTACAGACCTGAAACTGCTGTTAAACCCAATGGCACTGATATAGAAAATACAGTGGAGGTGTGGGCTGTAATGGTTCTAATCATAACCTTTTCTCTGTGTGTGTTGTTAGATATGTACTGATGCTCCCACACACTCTGAGTTGCTGTGACTTACCAGAAAGTGTAAGAGACTGTAAGACTGCTCAGGAGATGCAAACTCTGAATATCAGAGGCATAACAAATTAGATTTCTCTGGTACTCTCATTGATCAAGTTTGCTTTTATATGGGTGTGCTTCTGCTTTTGTTTGTTTCCTGCTAGGATTGCAGTGCCCTAACACGTATCTACACTCATTATTTCTGTTTGCTCTGTCCAGGAGATGGTGTGGGCATCCTGGCTTCTTAGCAAGACAATCTATTTGAATGAAATTCTAGTTTAGTGATGAGGAAAAATAAAACTCTGCAAATAGCCTTGAATATTTTGGCAGTAAAGCAACACAAAGTGTCCTTTTGGCACACAATCGTCATCCTCAGAAGGAGTTCAGACAGTCAGATGACATGGCACCACAAAATATTCTGATAATCATGTTTGGGAAATTGCTGAAAACTGTCTGAAAGCCAGGTTTATTTGCGAATACCTGTTGTAACTCAGTGCTGTTACATCAATACTCACCCATTTTTCTGAGGATGGATTATGTTTGGGGCTTTTTTGGGGAGCAAGTTTTAACTACAGAATAAGGATATAATTTGTCAGAGGGATTTAATGCCAGGGGAGCAGAGGTGCTGCCTTTTTACCATCCTGGTGTGTTTTCCAAACAGCCAGGAACAGCAGTTCAGTCTTGTCCTATTGTGGTTTTAGGATTCAGAGGCTTCTGGGTTACAGTGACTGAGCAGCCAAGGGACAGTCACACCCCTGATGGAGCCTAAGGCAGGGCAGCCTGCAATTCTTTACCTTTTACAGGCTTTTGACTGGTTTTTCTCATTTAAAAAAAATGGAAGAAAACCCAAGAGCTAAAATAATCCCTTATTTAGTTATTCAAAGAAATTTCAGCTCTCATCTTCATACTACTTTTATTGTAAGTATGTAATGAATCCAGCTCTAGGGCTGGTGCTAAGTTATTAAAGGAGTATTCCTTATTCTGCCAGAGCCTGGGGATAATGTGTTAGAATCTCCCTGAAAAAGACAGAGATTAGCATATGCACAAATAATTGATGCAGACAAGGCTATTTGGGAAATTTCTATCTGTAGATTATTAGAGCATCAAGATTCTTTGATTATGTTACATTCTAATTGAAATTAAATCAACTGGGACATAAGTGACGTCCCTTGAAGAGACCCCCACGAGGAGGATGAGTGTTTGGCTGTAGGTTGTGGAATACCACCAGCAGGACATTCTGGAGTTTTTGGAGTTTTATCCTTTCATCTTTACACAATTTTTTCCACAGGGTTTTCTTTCACTGAGAATTCCCTATGCTTTCCATTAAACAACTTACCCAAGACTCAGTATGAAAAGCTCTGTTTTAGAAAGATTGTGAGTTTTGCTATGAATTTTTGATTTTAGCCAGTCACTCTGCTAACCAGACTCCAAGATTTTTTTTCAAGGTTAGAAGTGGACCCCACTGTTACACAACAATTAAAAACTTAATAAAAGCCCCTACTGGAAATCATTTAAATATGAAAAATGTATTTCATACAAATTAAAATTGTTCTAACAGTTTCTAGTTGGTATTAATCAATCCTAAACAAACACAGTGGGTAGACTGGTTAGTAAAATGGATGTGATTTTTTTTTAAAATTATTTTTATTGGGCCCTATTTTCTCCATGAGTTCAATTTCAAAGTAAGAGGGAAGTTTCTGGAGTGAAATTACTTTCAACAGTTTTAAGCAGAGCCCCTGTGATAAAGCTTTCTTTTAGCCATTTGCAAATATATTTTATTAGTCTCATCTCTGATCAAGTAGTTGAAATTTAATTTAATTTTTCTGTCTTCAGTAAGTGCAGCTGAAAAAGAACAAAATCAAATAGAGTGATAGAGTTCTGGGAATACAGGAGGTGGCTCTGTTTCATTTTAAGGAAGTGAATCATCATCCAAGACACTCGTCTTCACTTTGTGTAAATTTAAAATACATGGCTTAGCAATAAAAGATGTCACTGCACTTTGAAGAGCTTGGATTGCTCAGTTCTGCTCTTTTTGACCCCAGGCTTGCTCTCCCTCGCAGCTGCTCTGTTCTGCTCTGCTCACCTGTTGCAATCCTGGCTGGGTTGGTTCCTGCTGTTAATTATTGCACATCTGGGCAGGGAACCCTTCCCCAGCCCTGCATCACTTCTGAAAGTTCCCAAGCTGGTTTCCAGTCCTTTTAAATGGAAGAGATTTGCCAATCTTTGTTTCAGTAAATAACCAAGGGTGGTATTTTTAATCTTGCTCTTTGCCTGTGCTTTGTGTGCAGTTCTGCTGTTTCTCTGGAGCAGTGACTGCATCACCTCTAACGTGGGAATGAGCACTGGGACCGTGGGCAGGACCAGCCCCGCTCTGCCTGCTTGCCTGCCCCTCTGCTTTAGTGGCATCAGGGCACTGCAACAGCACCTGGAACAGGAAATGAGGGCAAGGAGAACCTGACAGCCCCGGGGTGCTGGGGTGTCTCCGTGGGCATCTCTGCACCAGGGCAGGAGGCTCCTTCTGGCCTGTGGGAGCAGCTCAGGTGATTGTGGGGAAGCACTCAGGGGGTGCAGAGGAGGAGGGAAAAGCTGCACAGATCCCTGCAGGCAAGGAGGGAAGATTTCACCTGGCAGAGCAGAGCTGAGCTCGGCACTGGGGCAGCAGTACTTCAGTGAGGAGGAGAAACACCTTTTTTTTTTTTTTTTTTT